>ML268076.1:23646-44037 GCA_005239495.1 Nicotiana undulata
GGGTGGGGGCGGGGGGGGGGGGGGTTGGGCTGGCTTTTGAATTTGATATTAAGGTTTTTGGGCTGGTTTTAAAGAGGTTAGGTCTGAAAATAAAGGGGTTATTGGTTAAATACCCAAATAATAGATAAAAATTAATTTATAAAATAATTAACAGGTTATAAAAAATAATTCTCATGCATAGAAATGTTTTAAAATAATTACTCAGCATTTTAAAAATACAATGAGCTATTTTCTTGTAAAATAATTTAATAATGCATGCATGGTCTATAATTGCAAAGTTATTACAATTATAACCCAAAAATATAAATATGGCTATTTGTGCAATATTTTAAACCTAATATAAATATAAATAGAAATATTAAACCTTGAAATTGTTATAAAGTCATTTATGATGCAATTTGTAATGGTTTTATGTAAATAAAATACTAGGATAAATTAATTAAAAATCCCTGAAAAATGTAGAAATTGTGGAAAAATAACAATTGATGCCAATGCATAGTTTTGAAGGTATATATGCATTAAAAAAGTATTATAGGAAAAAAATGGGTATCAACAGTTGCCCCTCTATACCCGAAAAGGATGAAAGAGTTGTCGGGTAAAGATATGATAGCCAATTTTGACCGTGCGATATGGTTTGAGAGATATAGGCCGCTCTCTGGTTTCTGAGCTTCCTACATATCCTTGGTTTTACAGTAATCAGGCCGTGTGTAGTTCTGGATTAATCAGCGGAATATACCGATGAAGTCATCACAAGAACGGACACGAGGTTTTGGAATGGGTGAAATGGTTGCGGTGAGCGGTCAGGTTTGAGATAGTTTGAAAGAATCGGAGCAGGATTGCTCCTGTCGGGGTAGCGTTTGCTTATCGGATCACCTGCAAGTAAGAGATACTACAAGCATATATTTGTGCGGAAATTTAAACATGATGCAGATTCCCTTCAGACCATGAGAATTGTCTTTGGACGATTGAGGATGACGTCCTTAGACCATGATGTCCTGGGCCATGAATTGTTCAGTGAGGGATTTGCAGGCCATGAAATGATGTTCTCGGGCCACGAAAATGGTTCCTCCGAACTATGACGCCTTTGAATAATGATATGCAAATTTGAGAGATCCTCAGGCCATGACATGGTGTCTTTCGACTATGAGGATGATGCCTTTAGACAATGACGCCATTGGACAAATTGGCGATATTTTAGCCCATGAGATGCAATAATATGATGTCAAGAGCAACAAGACAAGGCTTAGTCTTGTGAAGTTGAGGACATAGCTTAGCCCGACAGAAGAGCAAATAGATAGTGCCGGGGAGACAGTTCTTAGTCTCGGCAAATACCAAAGGCAATGATTGACCTTATGCAAGATAGGAGGAAAAACTTATCCTCATGCGGATGGAGACAAAGCTTAGTCTAATGCAGGATTCGGGACAGGTCTTAGTCCCATGCATATGGAATATAGAGCTTAGCCTTATGCAAATGGAGAGATATGGCTTAGCCTCATGTTGATATGGAGGCAGGGCTTAGCCTCATGCAAGTATGGAGACAGAGCTTAGTCTCATGCAAGGTTTCGGGACAGGGTTTAGTCCCATGCAAGTGAAAGGCAGAGCTTAGCCTTATGCAGATTTGGAGACAGAGCTTAGTCTCATGCAAGGTTTCGGAACAGAGCTTAGTCCCATGCAAGATGGAAGGTAGAACTTAGCCTTATGAAAATATGGAGGCAAGTATTATACTTATGCAAGTATGGAGATAGATCTTAGTCTCATGTAGGATTCGGGACAGGGTTTAGTCCCATGCAAGTGGAAGGCAGAGCTTAGCCTTATGCAGATATGGAGGCAGGGCTTAGCCTCATGCAGATTTGGAGACAGAGCTTAGTCTCCTGCAAGATTCGGGACATGGCTTAGTCCCATGCAAGTGGAAGGCAGAGCTTAGCCTTATGCAGATATGGAGGCAGGGCTTAGCCTCATGCAGATTTGGAGACAGTCGGGACAAGTCTTAGTCCCATGAAAATGGAGAGCAGAGCTTAGCCTCATGCAAATATGGAGGCAGGGCTTAGCCTCATGCAAATGGAGACAGAGCTTAGTCTCATGCAAATGGAGACAGAGCTTAGTCTCATGCAAGGTTCCGGGACAGGGCTTAGCCCCATGCAAATGGAAGGCAGAGCTTAGACTTATGCAGATATGGAGGCAGGGCTTAGCCTCATGCAGATGGAGACAGAGCTTAGTCTCCTGCAAGATTCGGGACATGGCTTAGTCCCATGCAGAAAATAGAATAAATTCCAGATGATAGAGGAGTTTGCTTAGCTGGTAGTATATTTCAGTATCGTGATTGTTATGAAGATTATGACTTCAAGGCATGTATATTCTTTGTTCCTGTATTGAAAGAAATATTGTGAGTTCTATATAGGAGAAGGTCGGTTCGTGCCTCCGTCGCCTTGCTTGGATTTTTTTGCTTAGTTTGAAGATCCTGTTCAAATCATTGGGGGCAGCGTTGGCTAAACAGAGTTATTTCACAAGCAATCATGCACAATTTTCAAAAACTTAGTAAAATATATTTAAGAAATTGGTCAGATGAACCAGTGACTGTGACACGATCCGAGACATTGCAACCTCTCCTGCTATAGAATTTTGAGGGTCCTCCTCAAAATTCTGCCCCAGTTAGATGGATAGACATCTTTGACTGCTGTACATGCTGCGATCGACTGAACTTGCTTCGGAATTTTGAAGGTCCTCCTCAAAATTCTGCCCCAGTTTTTGATTATGGGGGAATAACATTTTTTGGAATTATGACCGAACCCACATGGCTGCCTACGTATCCCCTCTTAAACGGGAATTAGGTCGGGCATAGTTCAATTTACATCATTTGCGGAAATATAAACAGTTACACATAATATTGCTTGACTGCATCTGAATTGATCGGTTTTGGCCAGACTTCTCCGTCCATTTCTGCAAGTATAAGGGCTCCTCCTTTCAGTACCCTGTGAACCATGTAAGGACCTTGCCAATTGGGAGAGAGTTTCCCTTTGGCTTCATCTTGATGCGGGATTATCTTCTTCAACACCAGCTGCCCCGATGTGAATTGTCTCGGCTTGACTCTTTTGTTGAAGGATATGGAACATCTGTTATGATAGAGTTTCCCATGACACAATGCATTCATCCTTTTTCCGTCTATGAGGGCTAACTGCTCATAATGACTCCTTATCCATTCTGCGTTGCTGAGCTCAGCTTCTTGTATAATTCTCAAGGAAGGAATATCCACTTTGGCAGTGATAACAACTTATGTACCATAAACCAACAAGTAAGGAGTTGCCCCGGTTGATGTGCGGAGTGTGGTGCGGTATCCCAATAAAGAGATGGAATCTTCTCATGCCATTGTTTGTGGTTTTCTACCATCTTTCTCAGTATATTCTTGATGTTCTTGTTGGCGGCTTCTACGGCTCCGTTCATTTGAGGTCTGTATGCTATGGATTTTTTGTGCTTGATTTTAAATGTCTCACACATGGTCTTCATCAATCATTGTTGAGATTGGCGGCATTGTTAGTGATGATGGATACTGGAACTCCGAACCGACAAACAATCTGGCCGCGGACAAAATCTGCCACGACCTTCTTAGTCACTGCCTTGTAAGATGCTGCTTCAACCCATTTGGTGAAGTAATAAATAGCTACCAGGATGAGCCGATGCCCATTTGAGGCCAAGGTGAGCTAGTTGCATTGAGCTCATTTGGCGGCACTTTTATCATATCTGCATGTACTTGACATTGGTAGCACTTTCGGACATACTAGATGCAATCTGTCTCCATGGTCATCCAGAAATAACCGGCCCTAAGTACCTTCTTGGCTAATACAAAGACATTTATGTGCGGGCCGCATGTCCCCGCATGTATCTCCTCAAGTAATTTAGAAGCTTCTTTTGCGTCGACACACCTCAGTAATCCCAAGTCAGGAGTTCTTCTATACAGGGTTCTTTCGTCGTAGAAGAAATTGCTGGACAACCTCCGAAGCGTGCGTTTCTGAGTATGGTTTGCATGCTCCATGTATTCTCCTTTCGCCAAATATTCTTTGATATCGTAGAACTAAGGTTTCCCATCTGTTTCTTCTTCAACATGGGCACAATATGCCGGCTGACTATGGATCCTTAATGGGATATGATCAATGAAGTTCTTGTACGGATGTTGTATCATTGATGACAAAGTGGCCAAGGCATCGGCAAATTCGTTCTGAATCCTGGGAACATGCCAGAACTCTATCTTCGTGAACCTTTTCTACAATTCCTGCACATGGTGCAGATATGGCAATATCTTGGGGTTCTTAGTAGCCCATTCTCTTTGTATCTGGTGCACAAGAAAATCCGAATCACCAATTACCAGCAGCCCCTGAATATTAATGTCGATGGCTATGTTGAGTCCTACTATGCAATCTTCATACTCCTCCATGTTGTTGGTGTAGGGAAATCTGAGTTTAGCAGATACCGGATAATGCTGGCCAGTTTCCAACACCAAGACAACTCCAACGCCGACTCCTTTGAAATTTGTCGCTCCGTCAAAGAACATTCTCCAACCGTCGTAGGACTCAGCAATGTCTTCTCCTATGAATAGTACCTCTTCATCGTGAAAATACATTTTCAGGGGTTCGTATTCTCCTTCCACAGGGTTTTCAACAAGATGATCTGCCAGTGCCTGTCCTTTGACCGCTTTTTGAGTCACATAAACAATGTCGAACTCACTCAACATGATTTGCCACTTAGCCAGCTTGCCAGTGGGCATGGGCTTCTGAAAGATATATTTCAAGGGATCCATCCTTGATATGAGGTACGTTGTGTAAGCACAGAAGTAATGCCTCATATTCTGCGCTATCCAGGTAAGAGCGCAACAGGTACGTTCCAACAGAGAGTATCGTGCTTCATACAGAGTAAACTTCTTACTCAGGTAATAGATAGCCTGTTCTTTTCTTCCTGTCTCGTTGTGCTACCCCAGAACGCAGCCGAAGGCTCCATCTAGCACTGCAAGGTAGAGTAGCAATGGTCTACCTAGCTCTGGCGGGACCAAAACTGGTGGTGTTGATAAGTACTCCTTGATTTTGTCGAAAGCCTTTTGACAATTTTCTGTCTAACTGGTCACAACATCTTTTTTCAACATTCTGCAAATTGGCTCACATATAACGGTGGACTGGGCTATGAACTGACTGATGTAGTTTAGCCGTCCTAGAAAACTCATCACATCTTGGCAGTGGTAGCTCCTGGATGGCTTTGACTTTTGACGGATCCAATTCTATCCTCGGCGGCTGATAATGAACCCAAGTAACCTTTTGGCAGGAACCCCGAATGCACACTTTGCGGGCTTTAATTTCAGGTTGTACTTCCGCAATCTGTCGAAGAACTTCCTCAAATTTGCTATATGATTTGTGGCTTTCTTGGACTTGATGATGACGTCGTCCACATATACCTCGATCTCCTTATGTATCATGTCATGAAAAACTGTAGTCATAGCCGTCATGTAGGTGGCCCCAACATTCTTTAGACCGAATGTCATCATCTTATAACAGTACACCCCCCAAGGTGTGATGAAAGGTGTTTTCTCAGCGTTCTCCTCGTCCATCCAGATCTGGTGGTAACCAGAAAAACAATCCACAAATGACTGGAGTTCATGTTTGGCACAATTGTCGATTAGGATGTATATTTTTGGAAGTGGAAAATCATCTTTCGGGATGGCTCTGTTTAGATCCCGATAATCGATGAAGACTCTGACCTTCCCATCCTTCTTTGGCACTGGCACGATGTTGGCTAGCAAAGTTGGATATCCGACCACTCTGAGAACCTTGGCATTGATTTTCTTAGTAACCTCCTCCTTGATTTTCAGACTCATATCAGGCTTGAAATTCCTGAGTTTCTGCTTCATTGGCGGACACATTGGGTTTGTGGGCAACCTGTGAGCCACAGTGGATGTACTTAACCCGGTCATATCATCGTATGACTATGCAAAGATGTCTTCATATTCTTTCAAGAACTGTGTGTACTCTTCCTTTTCTAACGGCGACAGGTGAATGTTGATGCGGGTTTCTTTGACAGTTTCGGAATCCCCCAAGTTGACTATTTCTGTTTCATCCAAATTGGACTTAGGTTTGTTATCAAAGTCTTCTACTTCTTTGATGATTTCCTTGGGTATGACATCCTCTTCTTCTGCATCACTATCTTTTTGTTGCGTCATCTCATTACATGTCACAGTTGTTGGTTCATCGAGACAGGAAATAGTAATGCTGTATAGATAAATATTTGAGAGAAAAATGTTAATAATAAACATCAATTCATTGAAAGGGTCAAACAAAAATGCGATTTTTCAATAATTAAAACATCGTTTTGGAACATTTGGAAATATTATTTGAAACAAATGCAAAAATGGAAATTGTTTTTCTTGGAAAACAAAATAAACAATGTTGTTCAGCCTTGCTACCCCGGGACTCTTCAGGCCCCGGATGGTCTGACAGTCCGATTCTTGAGGAATGATCCTTTCTCCACAGCTCGGATGGTAGGGCCTTCCTCTTCCTCCTCCTCAACAATCGCACAACAGTCAATGTCCTCATCCTCCAGGAACAGGTTCTTTAAGGTTGCTAGTGCTTCTTCCTCCTCTAATCCCCATATGATGTCGGTCTGCTGGAAAGTCTTACTCAAGTGCGGTATAGGCTGCTCTAGTTAATAGTATGGACCACGCCATGGTGGTCACAAGTCATTGTATTCTTGCCAGGTGTACTGATATCCCAAACCGAAAGTGGTACCATGACATTTCGGCTGTATAGTCTTGGTGATGCCCTGAAGATTTTTACCAAGACCTTTTCCAGGCTCATACCCTCTCCAGTTCATCATGCTTTCTATCTTACTGTCCCACCACTTATCTTTGTCGATTGCATTGACCCGCTCGATATGATGATAAGATTCTCCACCGAGCCTTTTTCTAGTCTCAACCACTGGGATGGTGTGACGAGTGTAAATGAGGTTGCTCCCATCTCCATGGATAATCACTTCTTAATGTTTCCACTCAACCTTCACTGCTTGATGCAAATTTTATGCCACAGCCCCAACGACGTGTATCCATGGTCGTCCCAACAACAGATTGTAAGACGCAGATATTTCTAGCACCTGAAATTAGACATCAAACCACGTAGGCCCCATCTGCAAACATATATTGATCTCCCCGATAGTAGCTCTCTGAGACCCGTCAAATGCCTTCACGTTCATGGTCCCTTCTCATATCTCGTATAGGCCTTTTCCCAATCTCTTCAGTGTTGTCAATGGGAACATATTGAGACTGGATCCCTCATCAATTAGAACCCTAGCAATAAAATTGTCCTCATATTGCACTGTGACATGCAATGCCCTATTGTGATTCAGACCCTCAGGTGGCAACTCATCCTCGTGGAAAGTAATTTTGTGACTCTCCAGCACCTGCCCAACCATATTGGCCATTTCTCCGCCAGTGATGTTGTTAGGAACATATGCTCTACTCAACACCTTTAGGAGGACATTCCTGTGTGCTTTTGAATTCTGTAACACCGACAGGATAGATATCTGAGCAGGAGTCTTATTCAGATGATCGATGACTGAATACTCCCTTGCTTGAACTTTCCTCCAGATGTCATTTGGGCCTGTTTCAATAATGGGTTGTCTGTTAGAGGCCTGCTTGTTGGATTCTCCCAAGTGTTCCGGTGTATAGACTCTTCCAGTCCTGGTTATCCCTTGCGCAATGCCAGATTCTTCAGTTTTCGTCTTTCCTTTTCTTCTAGCTTCATCCACATAATCCCATGGTATGACCTTGGCGTCAAAAGGTGGTGTGGTTGACACTGTCACTGGGAAGGGTATGGCTACTTCCACCCCAAACGGAACAGGTGCAGTTGCAGGCGGTGCTACCTCAACTACAAATGGGACTGATACAATTACCTCAACCTCCACTTGTGGCTATATCTGAACTATAATGGGATTGAGTGTGACTACGGGTTTCTTGGGATCGTCACCCTCCTTGATAAGTCCAATTCATCCCTCGGGATCCCATTCCTCATCGGTCTCTATCACAGTTACACCTTCACCCGTATGATCTGGGAGAGGGTTGTTGCTGACGTTGGGTATATTTTCCTTTACTTGGATGACTTTGTTGTCAATTAATGTCTGGATCTTATCCTTCAGTGTTCGACACTCGTCAATGGTGTGCCCTTTCATGCCAGAATGATATGCATAATTCTTATTTGGGTTGACCTACTGAGGTAAATCCTCCATGGCCACAACAGGGATATGAGTGACGTAACCACTTGTGGGTGGAGGTGCTTGATATGCAAGTGGGGAGGACCGATATACAAATGGAGTTTTGGGTCCTTGGGCAACTATTACTTCTATCACGTCCTTATTCTTCGATATTCCCCTGACTGCAATTCTTTATTAGTGGCCTGCAATGCCTCAAAGTTTGTTACCATCCCGCTTTTGATGCCTTCTTCGATCCTTTCTCCGAGTTTGATGATATTGGAGAACTTATGGTTCTCAATAACCATCCACTTTTCATAGTACTGCAGATTTTGTGCTCTGATGAAGAACTTATTCATCTGTTCCTCGTCCAATGCCGGCCTGACTTTGGCTGCTTCCGACCTCCAACGAGTAGCATACTCGCGGAAATTCTCAGTAGGCTTATTATTAAGTTTCTGAATGTAGAAGACATCTGGAGCATTCTCTGTATTAAACCTGAATCGGTCCATAAAATCAGATGCCATACTCACCCAGTTGGACCGGTTCTTAGGATCCTGGCTGATGTACCAGGACAAGGCATCTCCCGTAAGACTCCTCACAAAAAGCTTCATCCGGATCTTTTCATCCTTTCTGACACCGACGAGCTTGTCACAATAGGTCCTTAGATGAACCCTAGGATCACATGTACCGTCAAAAATCTCGAACATGGGAGGTTTGTAACCCTCTGGCAGTTCTACATCTGGCTGTATGCATAGGTCTTCATAGTTCAGACCTTCTTGAGCTCCTCAGCCAGGTTTTTAATGAGCATGTCCTTTTCAGCAGATTCTGGTGCATAGGAGATGGGTTGAGTGGAGTGAGGTTGGGTCTCCACATATATGGGGTTGTTTTGGTGACCTAGAGTTTGGGTATAATGGTGATCATTGGTGGAGTTCTAGGTTTCAGGAATGACTGGTGGGCTATTTTGTGGGGTAGGGTAGGTGTTTTGCTGGTACTGTGGAGGGATAGTTTGATTTTGTGGTGGGGTTGTATAATGGTGAGGTGCAGGAGGATTTTGTGGGTGCTTGTTGGGTGTGTTTTGAGGTGGTGTGGGGTTCTGAGTGTTTGGATGACTGATGTCGGGGACACTGAGTGAGAAGGATAAGTTTGCTACATTCCGGATATGCTCTAGTTCACCTTGTAATTCCAGTATTTTCTGTTCAAGCCGTGAAACTGCATCATTTTGGGTCTGAGTACCTCGACCATCAGAAGTTTCTGCATGTTCAACCTGTGTGTTGTTTTCCTTTCTGGTGTCGTTCAAATATTCCATTTTTTATTTTTCCCTGCCTTTTGGTGGACTAGGATGAGGAGATGGTGGAGGGCCCCTGGATCTTTTGTGATAAGCTGATGATGCCTGTATGCACGAACCAACCTTTGGGGAATTGGAATAATCAAAGAAAGAAATAAAAACAAAAAGGTAGCAAAATCAGTAAGGATTCTGAAAAGAGTATTTGCGGTATTTAAAAACATATTGCAGAACGGTAAATTCGCGTCCTAATTTGGGAGCCTCATTTTTCTCGAGGTAGGCCTAGCGACAAGTTGATTTGGAGAACTTATATGCCAATAAATGCCTCATTTCATTAATATAAAGATAGACGAATCCCAAAATGACACTAAGATAGTAAAGATAAATCACTATTGGTACTTGGCCTTATTACATTTAAGAAAGCAAATAAATCTAGCCTACTTGGTCCCAGAAGGACCTTCCCCAGACTCGATCTTTCTAACTCCATCAACCAGGTTACCAACTCGCGCAAACCCAACAGCAGGTAGGCTCTATCCAAATGTCCTCCCTCGCTCCCTTCAACATTCTGGCAGTTGTCGATCCTCTTTATCATTTTACCTTCCAGCTCCACCAAAGCTCGCTCCAAATATTCTAACCTCCTATTGGAGGTGATATACATTTGCTTCCATTCCTTGATCAACCTCATATTTGCCTTGTGTATCTCCCGATGTTCAGTCTCAGAGTCTTGAACCCTCTTGCGCAGTCTGTTATATTTCACTGGGCCTCGACATCTTCATCGATGACCCTATTTCCTTGGCCGGTTCCTAGCTTCACTATCCCATCTAGGTTGTCTTCTAACCATGCCGGGTAGAAGGGTGCATACCTAGCGTGATACCTGTCTTGCTCAATGGTGTTTTTCTCCACAATGATCTTGCAGTGCTACATATGCTGAGCTTGGCACCTGTAAGGGATGTCACTGTCTTGAAAGTCTACTCAGAAATGGCTTATCTTTGCCACCCGTGGTATGACCTGCTTCCTGCCTGCTTTCCTCATAACCCTTATGGGAACATAGGGGTGTATTCCCTACAACCCAATCGACACTAAGTGAGGAGCGTCCCTGGACCTGATGATGAACTCGTCAGTTGGGAACCATTCAAACATCCACTATACTTGCTCCTCGGTCAGATTGTCAAAGAACTCTACCCATTCTTTGGCACTTTCTGGTTGGGCAAACTTGTCCGAAATGTAAGTCATCCGCTTAGGGTGATGGAAGGAAATATGATTGTTCCAAGCTCTTCACGGAAATTCTTGACGGTACTGACCCTTTTGAAGATGCTCCAATAACCACAGCTGTAGTAGTAAATTGCAACCCTCGAAATGCTTGGACCATTTCTGACAGCGGTCCAGAGCTCGATGGATGTCTGCTATGATCATAGGGAGTATAGTGTATGTCTGTCCATAAATTCCCTCCATTAAGGTCTTGGCGACCATGGCCAGTCTAGTGTGGATTCTTTCCCTTTTCATTGGGAACACTATCAGACCCAAGAAGCATACAATGAATACAAACACTCTATGGTGGATGTGACCCAGATAAGTGATAGAAAATTCATCAAGGAATGTACGGTTAGACTTTCTATGACTGTATCTTTCATACAGGTAATCAAAGGGTATGTAGGACTTCTTCAAGCACTCCAAGTCGGCATTTTTCTTTAATCC
Source organism: Nicotiana undulata (assembly GCA_005239495.1). NCBI lineage: Eukaryota > Viridiplantae > Streptophyta > Magnoliopsida > Solanales > Solanaceae > Nicotiana > Nicotiana undulata. Next base: position 34,838 of record ML268076.1, read on the forward strand.
CATCATTCTTAGGAACCCCTTACCAGTGTGGTTCTCCGGTACTAATAACCTAGGGCTGTCCCAAGGTAGTCCAGCAAATCCCACGATTTATTCCAGGAGTGGTTTCATTTCTATATCCCCAAAACGGAACACGCTCTCCCACTGTCCCAGAATAGAGTTACCGCTTCGATCATCATGTTGTTTGGTTGGATGTCCAGCAAGGAAGGTAAATTGTCCAAGTATTTTCTCACATGTTTCTTGTCACTCAAGGAAAGATCCTCCCACCAGTCTAGTAGCAATGGTGGTATGTTTCTGACCATACCGAATCTGGGGAACTCGTGCCTCATTTTAACCAAAACAAAAAGGTTATGCCCTTTTCCCCCACCTGATTTGACTATTTATACATTAATGATTAGCATATTGGCATTTCGTTCTCCAAATTAATGCACATAATGTGGTTGTGTCCGTTGGGATTGTTGAAACCCCGGTGGACTTTGGACAAGGCTCGTCTTCAAGGGTTATTACGCGGACAACAATATTAACCCGACTGGGTTTAATCATGATGCATGCACAATAGTAACAAGAGTAAGGTTACTATGGTGGTCTAAACCGGTACCCTCAAGCGGACAACTTGTGGGGTAAAAACATGGAATCGTCGATTGCACTACTGATCGACTAGTTTTGCCACAAATAAGCCTTTCCTAATTTAAAGGTGATATATTGGAAGAGTGTAACAACTCATCAAGCGTTGCTATAGGATTGATTACGCACGAGTGGAGTATGATGTGGATCATGATTTATGCAATAACAAATAGCATGTTTTCACATATTTGCACGTTAGGAAAGCAATAAAGACAGTATTTATAATTGAAAAATGTTTAAGAAGGAAAACAAAGAAACAAGTCAGTTTCGTATTGAGGAAATAAAGACTTGGAAATAAAAAGTTAAGTTCACATAACGGAAAAGGGAAAGGGTGCACATGTATTAACAAAGAAAAGCATGTTTAGACCGATTCACAAAGCAATTTGTTATGGTAAAAGCCTAAAACTCCAGCAGAGTCGCCATGCTGTCGCGCCCCCCTTTTTTCATCTTCGCAGAGGAAGTCAGGGTTTCGACATTCATTGGGACAACTCGTTTCCTTTTGGGAAAGGGGTACTGAAGTTGAAGAGTCGCCACCTAACGGATTAAGGTGTGTTAGGTCACCTATTGCAAGTAACTCATATAAACCGGTTTATGTTACCAGAGATTGGGTAAGGGCTTGAAATTACCTTGAGGGGACGGTGTTAGGCACCCCTCGAGGTCCACAAAGGTGGGTCCCGACAAAACTCATTTTGTGAATTAGTCGTCTAACAGATAAGCAGTCTAAGCACACATATGTAAATAAGATAAAAGAAATTTAACAGATAAGCAATCTAAGCACACATATGTATATAAAAAAGGAAAATCCTAAGTTTATTAGCCTATAGGATCACATCTGTGCAATACCGGGTAATCCTTCCTCAACTAGAGGGGTTACACGTGGCATTAGCGCACAGGTCATCATATCCTTTTACTACCCAATTACCCTCCCCTTAGCGGTTATATAAGCGGTTTTAATTAAACGAACTCTAAGCGTGCATTACCCATCCTTTCCTTGTGGTCCCGGAGGTGTTTAGGACCTCTAATTTTAGGCAGTTCTAGACTCTCCTAAGGTGCTCAAAAGGGAAAATCTATGCGACGACAAAAAAAAACAGGATTGTCAAGTAAGAAAACAGTTAAAGAGGGCTCATGTTTACCTCCACAAATAAGCAAACAATTAGCATGTGAGCAAGACAAGCAGAGAATATGCAGCATTGTGTTAAGACGAAGTGATAGAGACCTAATCAATTTGCCTACTAATTTTAGAACTTGTAGAATCTGGGCAGTTTACAAATAATCAAAGCAGAGTTCTACAATTTTTTATAAGATTGAATTACCTAAGGCTTGCCTAGGCGTGGCTCAAGGATACCTTGTAACATGCCGTCTAAAAATGCAAACAGAATTTTGGAAATTGATTAAAGGAAAGCAAATATTTTGAGTTTTAATACGTCTTATAAATATGCTTGTCTAGGTGCTGATCATCACGAAACTGATTTCAAACATATTTACCCTATAACGTGGTGTCTATGTGTTAGGGTTGTTTCTAAACATCTTTATAGACATAATAGTTACTAATTTACATGATGTAGACACAGTTTAAGGAAAATACAAATACCGTCCTAAGATAGAATTTCTAATGCACATAAAGAATGGACATTTATTAGGAAGAATTACAGTAATAACTTAGTGACAGAATTTCTAAGGTGGTCATGATCATGAAGAAGCATAATTTCGTAACAAATTCAGAGTCATTTCCTTATCTATCATGTTCCTAAGTCATTTCCGTATGTATCATGTTCAAATTATGGCTATTGGCGCATTGTGGCATCATGTTAGACTGTTGGTCATGTCTGGGGTGATTGGTTGTCTGAGCAGCTCATACTGGGTGAGACGAGACTATTGGATCAGGGATCAGTGTGATAAGATTTTGTGAAGTATGGTAAAGAACAAATACCAGTATTAGCGTAGTAATGAGGTGATGATTTTAGTCAAAAAGGATAGAATCAATGTTTGGTTAACTCGGCAATTGGTTAGCAATTTCTACACATCTCCTCCGTTGTGGTGGTATCGTCAGCATTATAGCAGGATGTATATGTATATAAGCAAATGCATTGGGAGCATTAGATTCGTGGAATTTTGGCTATTAAGGTTCATGGAACGTCATTGTGGTTAGATGGTGAATTATGCGGTGCATGGTGCTAACTCAGCAAAGGTACGCAGTCGTATTTTGGTACCTCATGTGGTAGTTGATACGGTGTTTATATATTGGAAACAGTCCTGGCAGAGAATTTCAGGTGTTGGAACTGCGTTCTGAGCTTATTGTATGGATAAAATAGGATATCTTCAGATTTGATCAAGCTAATGTGCTCAACTGGGTTGTGGTAGCCCGGGCAGGTACACGAGGTGTTAAACAATGATTTTAGATAACTCCAGAGCAGTTCTTGGCACGTTCTAGGACGAACATATGTTTAAGTGGGAGAGAATGTAACGACCCGACCGGTCGTCTTGAGCTCTAGCACGTCGTTCAGCGGTTTGAAGTCATGAGCAACTTTGTTTTAGGTATTATGACTTGTAGATGTGGTCGAAATTGAATTTCGGGAAGTTCGGAGTCAAATTGGAAAGAAAATTCTCATTTCAGAAGCATTAAGTTGGAAGAATCGACTAAGATTGGAATTTGGAGTAAACGACCTCAGAATAAAGATCTGAAGGTTTCAGCAGGTTCGTATGATGATTTCGGACTGGGGCGTATGTCTGTATTGGGTTTTGGATAACCCAGGAGCGTTTCAGCGTATATTTTGGAAGTTAGCATTTTAGAAGGAATTTCATAAGTCTGGGTTGAAGTACATTTCAGTGTTATTGATGTCCGTTTGGGATTCTGAATCTGGGAATAGCTGCGTATGGTGATTCTGGAGTTGGGAGCACGATCAGAAGTGAATTCGGAGGTCCGTAGGTCATTTTGAATTCATTTGGCTAAAGATAGAAATTTTAAGGTTTTTGAGAAGTTTGGCTTTTGGATATAGGGGTCGGATTCCAATTCTAAAAGTTGGAGAAGGTCCGTAAGGTCGAATATGCCTTGTGTGCAAAATTTGGGGTCAATCGGACGTGATTTGATAGGTTTAGGCATCGGATGTAGAAGTTTGAAATTTCAAAGTTCATAAAGATTGAATTGGAGTGCGATTCATGATTTCGATGTGATTTGAGGCCTCGAGCGAGTTCGTATCATATTTTGGGACATGTTAGTATAATTGGTTAAGGTCCCGAGGGCTTTGGGTGGATTTCGTTAGGTTAACGGAATGAATTTCGGACCAAAGAGTTGCTGAAATTTTCTGCAGAAAGCTGTTTTGACAGCAACTAGTGCAATCGCGGAGCAGAATTTGGAAGCTTATATCTCGAAATGTATACGGAATCTAAAATTCTGCAAAACATAAAAGTTGTAGCCCTTGAATTCTAGTTTCCATAAAATTAAACCATTCATGATTTGGACATTTTATCAGAAGGTTATGATCGATTGAAGATGGTTGGTGGAGCAGTTTTGACAGAATTTTCTGATGCATGGAGCCGACTTTAGAAGCTCATATCTTAGAATATATAGAGCATTATATGGTGTACAACCTATCAAATTAAATATCGTCGAGTCTAGTTTCCAAAATTTTAAACCGTTTGTCATTTAGATATTGCTACAAGGAGTTATGGGTGTTTTAACAAAAGGTGTACAACAAGAGAAAATTGTAATAGGATGTACAACCAGCACAGCGCAAGGTACAACTCGATGAAGCCTGGGCAGATTGTTTTAAACACGAGTTTTGGCCCATTTCTTTCATTTGTCTTGGACAATTTTGGATATCTCAAGGAGGGATTTTCACCAAGAAACACTAGGTAAGTGATTTCTTCCTATTTTTGAGTTAAATATGTTATATTACATGGATTTAGACATGGAAAATTAGTATAAATTTGGGATTTCTAGGGAAGACCTAGAATTTGGAATTTTGGACCTTTACCATGAATTTGAGCATGAAAATTAGAGTAAATTGTATAATTGAGTTAGTAAAGCTATGGGTAGAATTTATCTTCGAGAAATTTCGGAATCCGCGCACGTGGGACCGAGGGCATTTTGATCAACTTTTCGAGCGGAGTTGGGAACTTATATAATTTTAATTGTTACAAGTATTAGAGTGAATTTTTATCGGTTTGCTCGTTATTTGAATAGTTTTGGGGCGTTGGGCATCAATTGGAGTCGTCGGAAGGGCTTTGAAGCCGGTTATGGAATTTTGGAGCGAGGTAAGTCTCCTTTCTAACTTTGTGAGGGGGAATTGTCCCCATAGGTGAACTAATTAAATATGTGCTACTATCTGTGGGGGCTACGTACGCACGAGGTGACGGGAGTCCTTGCGTAGCTACTATTATGACATGTCTGGGTAGTCTAGGACCCACTAGCATGCTTTACTTGTCGTACATGTGACCTTGTCAATAAAATATCATGGGATGCTGTCAATTAGTAATTAAATCTCTAAGAAGGATAGAGTTTACTTTCCTTAATCATCTAGAAGGAGAATTGATTCTTCCTTGGATAATTGCGTTCTAGATAAATCTATAATGTTGAAACCCTGTCGAAATTGGCAAGTAAATCACCAGAAACGCTTTAAAAACTATTTTCATGTTCATTAAAAGGAGAATTCTATCACTTCATTGAATAGCTAATTTTCCTGGTAAAAATGTGGTTTATTGTGTGAATATATGTAACTATGAGTGCCAGAGTCGCATGTATGATTCGCGAGCAGGATGACCTTGTTATTTATGTTTAACCGCGTCGCATGATCGATTCGCGAGCGGGGCAGATAGATGCATCTTTGGTTCGAGCTGTTCGACCCTCAACATTGCACATTTTATTATTGTTTGTCCGCGCCGTTCGACCCTCGGCATATCTCGCGCATGATAATTGTTGCGTACTTTCTTGTGATTTATACGTGTTTATTGGCTTGGAAACTATAAATTGTCAATTGAAATGACGAGGTGTTAAAGTTTTAAATGTAAGAAGAACTGATATTCCTTATCCCTGATATTTATTAAATTGCCTGTGATATTCATGCTTAGTGTCTCACTCGATTATGTTAAATTGACCTCTAGCAAGTTTCAACTTCGACCTCTCGTCACTACCTCTCTGAGGTTAGGCGGGATACTTACTGAGTACACGTTGTTTTCGTACTCATGCTACACTTGCTGTGCATTTTTATTGCCCATGTACTTTCACAGCGATGTGGCCGGCTTGGAGACATAGGTGAGCTGCATCATCCGGAGGCGACCCGCAGCCGACAGAGTCTCCCTCATATTGTATTTATTTTCATTTTAAATTCCTCGTTCAATTTGTATTTCGGACAAGCTTTGTAGTATTTGTGAAATTCTTAGAATTTGCTCATTCACTTGTGACACCGGGTTCTGGGTGTGTTTGGAATGTATTTTATAAAAATGGAATATTAAACTGTCGTATTTACTTAGCGGATTTTGTTCAGTTATTATGTAATAAAGTGAAAGGTAATGATTTCAAAAATGATAAAACAGGAAATTTAACTTAACCATTTAATGATTGGCTTTCCTGACGGTGGTGTCCGGCGCCATCACGACCTTATGGATTTTGGGTCGTGACAACTTGGTATCAGAGCACTAGGTTCCCTTAGGTTTCACGAGTCATGAGCAAGTCTAGTAGAGTCTTGCGGATCGGTACAGAGACGTTTGTACTTATCTTCGAGAGGCTACTGGGTGTTAGGAGTACTTCCCTTCTTGATTCCTCATCGTGCGATTTGATTCCTTTGAGGCTTATGCTTATGTTTTTCCTACTCAATCTTATACGTCGTGAAGCGCTTGCTATGAAACGTGGATTTGAGGAATTGAAATGGTGCTACGGATATGGTGCGAGATGTTTTTCATGTGTAGTTGGTTGGGGCTATTGTTGTTGCCCGGCAGAAGAATATTATGTTGTTTCAGCTCGATTGCTGTGTTTCTGAGAACTTTGAGGCTATGCTCAGATTGTTATGATGCTTACGATTGGTTATCGCGCGGTGTTGACATGACGGTAGAATGCTTGCCCATATGTCAGGGTAATGAATGACTTGAAGGGAGGTCTTCTCAGAGCGTAATTTTCAGATTTCAGTATTTTAGTTCCGGTGGAGAAAGGGCAATTGGACTATGAATGTTCAAGTCTGGGGGATAAAGTAATAAGACTTGGTGTTATCAAGCGAGGTGGAGTTTTCATCTGTGATGTGGTATCGATGTTTTGATCGAATAGAATGTGTTAAGTTTGCCTCGGTTGCATTGAGTCAGAGTGTTGTGAAGTAGTATTGAAGAAGCGGTTGTCAGAGATCGTGGTGTGTGGTGGTTCATAATCGAATAGTTATTTCTAATAAAGGGAGCTCGAGAAAGATGATCTTCGGAGAGTTTGAAGTTGTGGTGATCTGCTGGTTTAAGAGCTACAGAGAATGATATTGAATTGGGCAGCATACGATGAAGGAATACATATGAGAAGTGTCAGGCGGCGACAAAATTTCTAAAAGGACAGGCGTTAGAAAAGGAAGTTAGGTAGTGCTTAAAGGAATGAGGTTAACCAAAGTGGGAGAGCGGCAGCATAGTGGTGAATTAGAAGATATTGTAGCGCATTTAGTAGATGTCCATGAAGGGCGGACGGACTGGTAAAGTTGGTGAATGAGAACAGGCTTAGGAAGGGGTATTGATGTTGTAGAGAGTGTGCAGTACATCGTCGTTGGAAGGTGTCAGTTGGTAATTTCCACATGTGGGTTATCTCTCGTGGGCAGGTTAGCGGTCGTGTAGTTGGCAAGTTTCTACAAGGAATTCTAGTGGTTATTCGGTGGGAGGCCGCATATGAGAATGATGCTAGGGAACTTGAGTATTTAGGGAATGCCAATAGAAGAATTTAAAAGGATTTAGGTGGGGTCCAGAGTGGTGCAAGGAGTAGCTTCGGGCTAAGTGGGAGAGTTCCATCGCCTGCAATTGGGTTGCAGGATTATCTTCTCATGGGGTTGCGGATTATCGGCGTATTGGCATGTTATTGCAGCTAAGGGGAAATGAGTAAAATGGTAATTATGCATGGGATTTGATAAATGTGTTTAAAAGTTGGCCCTATTGGACCAGGGTTAGGCTATGGAAGATTCAGAATTTATGCTTAAGGCATAGGCGAGTTGTTAGGGTAATGACTCAGTCGCGTGCTTCATTGAAAGGGTGTTCGTGTGCTAGAAGAGCCTTGGAGTTGATCGTATTCGGGGCCAAGTCAGAGTGGGTGACTCTCAATAGCGGTCCTAGCAAACTCGAAGGTTAAGAATGCGGTGTTTAAGGGTTTCAGGCAGCAGTATGATTAAGAATCGAGCTTTTGCAGTATAATTTCTGAGAAAGGGAAAATAGTTGGAGTGTTCTATGATATTTTTCAACGTGCATGATAGTATTAGGGGAGTGAGAGAAGTAAAATCCGGGGTGTAGAAAGATTATCAGAAGGGTATGAGACGGTTTGTGGGATTGAGATAACATGGTCTCGTGAGTCAGGGCTACTCAGGATGAGTGAGAATTGAGTTTGTTATGAGTTGAATGGGATTACTATTGTTTCTGAGGTGATTAAGGATGATTAAAAGACGATAGATTGGTTAGCCATGGTTGGAATGGCACATGTGCGACAGTGATCAATTCCTTTAATGTGATTAAGTTATGCATGTGGTTTGTGCCGGTGTGTGCGAAGCTTGTCGGCCGCCGTAATGGATTTATTTGGAAGCATTCAAGTATTATGTCTTGTCAGTTGTAGGCGGATCCCGGAAGGATCACGGGGGTATAGACTATTCCCTAAGGATTTCCCTGTTTTATGATTATGAGAATTCACTCGTGTGTTGTTATGGTTCTCTTTAATTGAGGTGAGAAAAGAAAAAAAAAGGGTTTCTATATGAAGGGGTGTTCACCCTATTAGTGGTTCAAGAGTTATGATGGAATTTTTGCGCTATCTCATATTGGCATGCATGTGCAGTAAGAATTATGTAACTGGAAGTAAGGATCAAGATTGCGGTTCGGTGTTGACAAGGATGTCATGAGCTCGGGTGAGGAAGAAGAAAATATTTGAATGTCTAAAGTAAGCTGATGTTGTCTCCAGTGTCACCTGAGATCGGTGTTTGGTGAAAGAGGCTTTGTATCCTGGTCATGGGTTCTTGATGTGTTTTGCAGTATTATTGTGGTCGATGGTATGGATGTGCAGACTTGTTACCTCGCGGGAAAGGTCGTGGGAGCATGACCACAGGAAGATCGTATGAGTGTGACATGTAGTCACGTAATGGATTGAAGATTTAGACTGAGTATAAGGAAGTGTAATATTGCTTATGTGAGAATTTATGCTTGGGAGGCGTACAGTTCATTGTGTTGTGGATTGTGGGGTGTTTGTCTCGGCTTTGATGGTTGTTCTTGCGTGTTATGAGAAGAAGTGGGTTATTATGGACCCAAGTAAGGCTATCAGCCTAGTTCTGTGCGAGCAGAATCAGCTTGAAGTGTGTGAATGGGTATAAACAGGATTATGGGCTTCATGTGAGGCAGATGTGTTCCTTTCAGTATAGCGCTCCTCAAGG
>ML268081.1:0-157682 GCA_005239495.1 Nicotiana undulata
TACTCAAAAATCCGAAACCGGGCAAAACCCGACCCCCGGGCCTGCATCCCGAAACTCAGAAATATTTTTACATAAAAGTGTTCTTCATCTTCTCACGATTACGTACATATAAAGAACACCAAAATCAGAGTTCGTTTGACCCCTCAAATCGACCCTTGAAGGTCTCATAATCTCATGCCCCAAAATCCTTTTTTTCTACTGTTTTTCATGAATTAAAGGCTAGNCAAAGGGGTTTAAGTCGCGGAGTGTTTAATTTAAATATGCCCAGTGATTCCTTCACTGCGATCCCAGCCTTGCCCCTGCGATCGCATAGTGTTACGTCCTTTGACTTTCGCGATCGCAGCCTTAAGCACGCAATCGCGCTTCACCCTCACACAACCTCACGCGATCGCAACCGTGCCCACGCGATCGCGATGCACCATCAGCTACTCCCTCACGCGCCTAATTACTCTATGCGATCACGAACTCCACTACGCGATCGCACTTCACACCCCGCTCAACTCACGCGATCGCGACCTCCTCCATGCGATCGCGAAGAACAAAAATCTGCCCCTCGGGACCCCAACAAAACTTACCAACGTATACCATAACATCATTCAAACATAGTGGCACTTTCAAAACACCAAAACTAACATCAAAACTTAAAATTTGTATCGGATTCAAGCCTAAGAACTTTGATATTTCTAAATTTTCACCAATGATGCCGAAATTATCCAATTCAACTCCGATTGACCTGAAATTTTGCAGACAAGTCCAAAATGACATTACAAACTTGTTCCAACTGTCGAAATTCTATTCCGACCCCGATAGCCTATTTCCCACTGCCATCCGGAATCGCCAAAAACTAACTTCCACCAATTCAAGCCTAATTCTATACCGGACATTACAAAATTATTCTGAACACACTCCTAAGTCCCAAATCACCTAACGAAGCTATCCGAGCCATAAAATCTGCACTCCGAGGTCGTTTACCAATAAGTCAACTCTTAGTTGACTTTTCCCACTTTTAAGGCTATTCTTAAGGACTAAGTGCCTGAATTCTCATTTAACCATTCTGATTCCAAGCCTATCAACTCTAACACATTAATAACAGAATAACCAATCTATAATAAGTCAATAACAAAAATTTTAATGCAAGTTTTACGTAACGACAAACCGGGTCGTTACAATGCTGTCTTGAGCTTCTTAAAGCTCGCCTCACACTCAGCGGACCATCGCAACAGGGCATGCTTCTGAGTCAATCCAGTCAGAGGAGCTGCAATGGATGAAAAACCCTCCACAAATCAGCGAAAATAACCTGCTAGACCCAAGAAGCTCCTGATCTCTATAGCTGAAGTAGGGCGTGGCCAACTCTGAATTGCCTCAATCTTCTTAGGATCATACCCTCTACGGATACCACATGTCCCAAGAATGCCACAGAATCCAACCAAAACTCACACTTGGAGAACTTAGCATACAACTTCTGTTCTTGCAAGTTCTGGAGCACAACTCTCAAATGCTGCTCGTGCTCCACCATACTACGTGAGTAAATCAGAATGTCGTCAATAAAGACACTGACAAAAGAATCAATATAACGTCTGAACACCCTGTTCATCAAGTCCATAAAGGCTGCTGGGGCATTAGTCAAGCCAAAGTACATCACCAGGAACTCATAATCACCATATCTCGTACGAAAGGCCGTCTTCGGAACATTCGAGTCCCAAATCTTCAGCTGATGGTCTCAAGTCAATCTTGGAAAACACCCGAGCACCTTGCAACTGGTCAAACAAATCATCGATATGCGGCAATGGGTACTTGTTCTTGATGGTGACCTTATTCAACTGGAGGTAATCAATGCACATCCGCATAGTACCATCCTTCTTCTTTACAAATAGCACTGGAGCACCCCAAGGCGATACACTCGGTCTGATAAACCACTTAGCCAACAACTCCTCAAGTTGTTCTTTCAATTCCTTCGGATCCATACGGTATGGGGGGATAGATATAGGCTGGGTGCTTGGACCTAAGTCAAGGCAAAATTTGATGTCACGATCCGGTGGCACACCTGGAAGGTCTGAATGGAATACATCAACAAATTCTCGAACTACTGGCACTGAAGCAATCGTCGGAGACTCGGCGGTAGTATCCCGCACATAAGAAAGATAAGACAAACAACCCTTCTCGACCATATGTAGAGCCTTTAGGAAAGAAATAACCTGACTAGTTGCACTAACTGAGAAACCCCTCCACTCTAGTCTCGGCAACTCGGGCATGGCTAGAGTTACAGTCTTGGCATGACAATCTAGGACGGCATGATAATGAGATAGCCAATCCATGCCTAGGATGACCTCAAAATCAACCATATCAAGCAATAGGAGGTCCGCTCTGGTCTCGAACCCACAGAATGTAACCACACAGGACCGATAAATCTGGTCCACAACCAAAGAATCTCCCACAGGAGTGGACATATAAACAGGAGTACCCAAGGACTCACGAGGAATATCCAGGGAATGAGCAAACAAAGATGATACATATGAATAAGTGGAACCTGGATCAAATAATACTGATGCATCTCTACCGCATACCGAAATGATACTTGTGATCACAGCATCTGAGGCCACTGCATCTGATCTGGCCGGAATAGCATAGAACCTGGCTGGAGCGTCCGATGACTGACCTCCATCGGAATAGACAAGAGCTGACTAGGATCCCCCTGTCTGCCCTCCACCTCTGGGACGACCCCTACCAATCTGTCCTCCACCTCTTGGTGGTTGAACCGCTGGTGCTGCTCTCATAAGTTGGTGACCCTGCTGCACTGCCTTGCCCCGAAGCTTGGGGAAATACCTCTTCATATGGCTTGGATCCCCACACTCATAACAACCTACTGGTACCATGGCCTACTGCCCTGAAGAAGAACCCTGTATAGCTGGAGGGCGATGTGAACCCTCTGGCATAGCACTAAAGTAAGGATGGAAGACCCTTGATGACCAGAATATCCGCCGGAGGAACCCTGAATAGCTGGCGAGCGGTAAGAACTCTCCGGAATGGCGCTGAAATACGGCATCGCTGGAACACCTCGTGGAGGTGGCGGGGGTGCTGAATACGGGAGCCTACTGGGCTAGATCCTACCAAACTGACCTCTGCCTCTAGCTGGAGCACCTCTGAAATCCCCAGAAAATCTAGCTCTCTTATCCTGCTGCCCCTGCTCTCTGCCCCTCGACTGATAACCCTCGATCCTGCGAGCAATCTCTACCACAAGCTGATAAGGAGTCCCCATCTCCGCCTCTCGGGACATGTTGGCCCTAATACCTGGTTGCAACCCAGCTACAAACCTACGCACTCTCTCTGTGTCAGTAGGAAGTATCATGAGTGCATGACGAGACATCTCAGAAAACCTAGCCTCTCAGTCGGTCACTGACATCTGACCCTGCTCCAACTCTCAAACTGATACCGCAACTCTTCCTTCTCAGAGGGTGGAATATACCGGTCCAAGAATAGTCGAGTGAACTGCTCCCAAGTGACAGGAGGGGAATCTGCTGGTCTGCCATGAATATAGGACTGCCACCATCTACGGCCCTGCCCTCTAGCTGAAAAGTAGTGAAGTCAACTCCATGAGACTCCAGTATCCTCATGTTGTGTAGTCTGTCCCTGCACCTATAAATAAAGTCCTGTGCGTCCTCATGACACTCGCCGTCGTAGACAGGAGGGTGCAGTCTGGTCCATCTGTCTAATAACTTCTGCGGATCACCGTCCGCAGTTGGCTTGACCTTAGGTGATGCTGCTGTTGGCTGGAACCCGCCCACGGGCAGTGTACCCGAGGTCTGATATACTGCTGATGCATGTCTGGTGGCCTATGTAGTAGGGGTCTGTGCTCTCCCTCCCGCCTGAGATGTGGCCGGATCTGCTAGAAATAAACCAGCCTGAGTCATGGTGTCCATGAACCACATCATACGGCCCATGACCTCCTGAAATCTTGGCGCTGTCATAAAGTACAAAGGGACAGGATCTGCTGCGGGCACCTCTCCCTACTCCTCAGTGATGATATCCTCCACTGGATCTGCTGGGGGTGCAACTGGTACAACTCTGGAATGCCCTCGTCCCCTACCTCAGACCGGTGCCCTCCCCCGGCCTCTGCCACGACCTCGATTGATGGGAGTAGCGGCCCCTCCCGAGTCTGGAACGTCGGTTGCGTTAGTCCTCACCATCAGTGAGAGAATAGAAGAGTAAGATTTAGTGTACCATCAACTGCACGATAGAAGATGAATAAAGGGATATTTCCTAACACCTTATAGCCTCCCAAAGATAAGTACAAATGTCTCTGTATCGATCCGCAAGACTCTATTGGGTTTGCCTGTAACTTGTGAGACCTACGTGAACCTAGAGCTCTGATACCATGTTGTCACAACCCAAATCCTAAATCAGATCGTGATGGTGCCCGGCACCGTGGTCAGGCAAGCCAATATCAATTTACTATTGAGTTTCACTTAATTTATCAAAACATTTCTAACACTTACGTAATTTGTATTTAAAACTTCGAGCAAACGAATAACTTAGGCAATCTTATACAGGATTGGCCATGATAGTCATAATTAATAATTACAGCCCAAAATGTAATGTCTACTCTGTGTGTGCCAGGAACTAGTGTCACAAGTCTACAGCCATCTAGTAGAGTGAGAATCCAAAAGAATACAACTGTGTCCTACTGTCTGAGGAAATATTTACAGATATAACAAAAGAAAGAAAACTCCTAGGTGCTGTTGGAAGTTGTTAGGGAAAGCAGCTCATCGAGAAGCCTCGACCAGGTACAAATAAGGAACGAGCTCCAGACAGATACCCAGATGCACGTGCCTCAGGACCTGTACAATTAAGTACAGAGTGTAGCATGAGTACATAAAATAATATGTACCTTGTAAGTATCCAGTCTAATCTCAAAGAAGTAGTGACGAGGGGTCGACTTGACACTTACTAGGTCCAAACAGTAAATTTAAGTAGTAGTTTAAAGAGGACAACATGTAAGCATGAACAGTAAAGCAATAAATATCGAATCGTAATCAAAATCTAAATACATGGTGAAGAACCAATATACAAGTTTTCAGTTCGTTTTTCCAGGATGTTTCACAGCTCAACAGTCATAAAAATATCGAGCAAATAGCATGCACATAATGGAATGAGAACAACCGGCCTGGGACAACATAATAACAATATTTGTGCACTGCCGAAGGGTCGAACGACGCGAACCATAGATGCATCTATTAACCTGTCGTGGCATATGGCCCACTCCCATGAGATTAGGGAAAAGAATCACTCAGCTCGCGGAATATAAATTGCGAAGCGGTCGCATGCAAACACAACATCTTTCTTAAATCCTTTCCAAATAACAATTCTTTTAAAATACCAAATTCTAGGATTTTCTTGAAACAAAGTTGCATAAAATGAAGTCACAAGGCATATAATTCAATTTAAGGAAATTCACAAGGCATGGTGTGAGCCTAACTACCCGAACATAACAATAATAGTCACTACGCACAGACTCTCGTCACCTCGTACGTACGTAGTCCCCACAAACAATAACACATAATCATTTAATTCACCTATGGGGACAATTCCCTCTTACAAGGTTATAAAGGAGACTTACCTCGTGTCAAGTCTACTTCCCAGGTCAAGAATGCGCCCGAAACTCCAAATTCGTCTCCCAAGGACTCGAAACTAATCAAATATTTCATAAATAAATCAATTTATATTCAAAAGTATAAAATTCCTCTATTTAAATGATTATTTAAACCTAAATTGAAAAATACCAAAATACACCCCCGAGCCCACATGCTCGGATTCCGAAATTTTTTGAAGAAAACACTCACCCATAGCCTAAGGATAAACATTATATAGTTTTGTATGATTTCATAACTAATTCTTTGGTAATTCGCTCATTTTCATAAAAACCTAGGTTTTACTCTAACCCATGATTTTTACTAATTTAATGTGTTAATCTACCTAGGAAATTAAGTATTTAACTTAATTTATAGTAGGAATCACTTACCTTACGATTGCTAGGTGGAATCTCCTGTTTGAAAGCTCTCAAAATCTCTCCAAGTGAAGAAAAATGACTCAAAAAGAGACTAAGTCTCGTCTTAAATTCACACTTCTCAGCTGCCCCTTATATGCGATCGCAGCAGGGGAAATGCGATCGCGGAAGTCAACTGGCCAGTCCCCCTGAGGGCCTTATATTCTATCATGGATGGGTCAAGCGATTGGGAGGCTAGCTGGGCTAGACCTACGCGATCGCGGGGAGGAAGGATGCGAACGCAGAGAGTAATAGTTGGGCCAGCCAGCAGCCTTACCCTATGCAAACGCGTGAATGCCTGTGCGATCTCATAGGGCATTTTTCCACCCCTGCCAACTCCTTCTATGTGAACGCGTGAGTACACCCGCGATTTCATAGAAGAAAACCAGATTGTGAAAATTCTGGTGTTTAGCATTTAGCTCCGAGGGGTCCGAAACTCACCCCGAGCCCCTCGGGACCCCCTCCGAAGGCGCTGGCAAGTCTGTATTCATGATACGGACTCGCTTGAATTCTCGGGACGCGAAAAACAACAACGAAACTAAGAATCCGACCCCAAAACCAAATTGAATCAAACTTAGTATTCAAGTTCTAGAATTCGCTTTCAATACGCCGAACCTACCTATACTATTCGGAATGACACCAAATTTTGCGAGCAAGTCATAAATGACATAACAGAACTATTCCCGGTCTTGGAATTCCATTTGGACCTCGATAACACAAAAACACATTCCAAACCTCAATTTTTGAACTTAAGGAATCATATTTCACTATTTGGCGCCGAAACGCTCCCGGGTCATTCAAAACCCGTTCCGAACATATGCCCAAGTCCGAAATCATCATACAAACCTACCGGAACCTTTGAATCTCGATTCTGAGGTCGTTTACTAAAAATGTTGACCTAAGTCAAACTTAGCCTTTAACGCCAGCCTTAAGGAACCAAGTGTTCCTATACCACTCCAAACTCCTCCATATCCCGAACCACCCATCCCCGCAAGTCATAATTCAGTAAAAGAAACTATAGGAAGTCTCATTTAGGGGCACGGGGTCCTAGAACACAAAACGATTTATCGGGTCATTACATCCACTATGTAAGGACTTTAAGAATTACTTAAAACATAAGCGCAAGGAGATGACGCTTGAAGACCTTATTGTTCATCTACGAATGAAGAGGACAACAAGGATATTGAGAAGAATTCTTGTGGTAACTCAAAAATAATGGGATAAAATATTGTTGAGGAAGAGTCTACAAGAAACAGATAGAGAAAGAAGTCGTCTGGTCCAAAAAATTACCCGATCAAGAAGAAGTTCATAGGTAATTGTCACAACTATGAAAAGGTTGGACATAAGGTTGTGGTATGTCGTGCACCGAAGAAGGACAAAAAGAAGAGTCAAGCAAACATGGTTGAAAAGAATGATTAAATGGAGTACTTATGTGCCATGTTATCTGAATGCAGCTTGGAAATGCCAAGGAGTGGTGGATTGATTCTGGAGCCACTTGCCATGTTTGTTCTAACAAAGAGCTATTTTCCTCTTATGTTCCCGCAGGTCCGGACGAGACTATCTTTATGGGAAACTCCGCAACAACAAATATTGAAGGAGTTGGGAAGATAGCTTTGAAGATGACTTTGGGCAAAGTTGTGATTCTTAACAATGTTCTTCATGTTCCTGAAATTCGCAAGAATTTGGTTTCTGTTGGACTTCTTTTCAGGAATGGATTTAAGTGTGTCTTTGTTTGTGAAAAAGTTGTCATAAGTAAGAATGATGTGTATGTAGGAAAAACATTACCTAACTGAGGGCCTTTTCAAGTTGAATGTAATAGCTATTGATATCATTAAAGTTCAAGATTCTTCTTACTTACTTGAGTGAAATAATTTATGGCATGCACGTTTAGGTTATGTCAACTTCAAAACTATACGAAAAATGATTAACTTGGAAGTATTGCCTAAATTTGAATGCGATAATTTGAAATGTCAAATATTTGTGGAATCTATGTATGTTAAACATCCTTATAAGTCGGTTGAAAGGAATTCAAATCCTATAGACTTAATCCACATAGATATTTGCGACATGAAGTCAATACCATCTCACGGTGGAAAAATGTATTTCATAAATTTTATTGACGACGGTACTAGATATTGCTATATTTACTTACTTAATAATAAAGATGAAGCAATTGAGGCATTCAAGCAATACAAAAATGAAGTTGAACCACAACTAAGCAAAAAGATCAAAATGATAAGAAGTGATAGAGGTGGTGAATATGAATCTAATTTTGAAGAAATATGTTTGGAATATGGCATTTTAAACCAAACAACTGCCCCTTACTCACCGCAATCTAATGGAATTGTGGAAAGAAAGAATAGAACGTTAAAGGAGATGATGAATGACTTGTTGATAAGCTCTGGTTTACCACAAAACTTGTGGGGGGGGGGGGGGAGAAGCTATTCTTGCAGCCAATCAAATACTCAACCGAGTTCCCCTTAACAAAACACAAATAGAAAGGTAGGAAACCCAACTTAAAATATTTTAAAGTGTGGGGGTGTTTGGTTTAAGTGCAAATTCCTAAACCCAAAAGGGTGAATATTGGACCGAAAATGATTGATTGCGTTTTCATAAGATATGCAAGAAATAGTAAGGCATATCGTTTTCTGGCTCATAAATCAGAAAATCTCGACATTCATATTAATACGATAATCGAATCCGATAATGCTGAATTCTTTAAGAATATGTACTGTATAAAAATGAATGTGAGTCATCTAGTGAAAAATCTAAGCGACCCCGAGAACAAGAAAAGGAATGTACGTTTAATGAGGAAAATCCAAGTCCTAGTAAACGTCAAAGGACAACTACTTCCTTTGGACCAGACTTTCTGACATTTTTGTTAGATAATGAGCCTCAAATGTTTAAAGAAGCAATGTCTTCCTCGGAAAGCACAATATTGGAAAGATGTAGTCACTAATGAGATAGAATCCATATTAAGTAAATCATACCTGGGAATTGGTTGATCTTCCTCCAATAAATAAACCTTTGGGTTTGTCACGACCCCATAACCAACCTGGTCGTAATGGCACCAACCGTGGAACTAGGCAAGCCTACACTCCTAACCAATTCGATTTCTATTATAACAATATTTAAATATTAACCTTTTTCATTAGAGAAACATAAATAAAATATAAAATCAAACCCAAAATACTGTAAAAATAAATCCCAACACCAGGTGTCACTAAGTCATGAGCCATACTACAACTGTGCCAAAATACATCAAGATAACATTTGTTTGGGAAATAACTAACAAAATATGCAAAGGAAGATAGGGAAGGAGAAAGGCATGTCTGCGATCGCCAAGCAGCTACCTTGCTCTCTCTTAAGAAGAACCACATCAAACGATCAACTGGCACTACCATGACCTGGGATACCTGAATCTGCACACAAGGTGCAGGGGGTAACGTGAGTACACCAACTCAGTATGTAACAAGCCCAAATTGTGGGCTGAGAGGTAGTGACGGACAAAACCTCGACATTTACAACAGAATCTTTAAAGCAGTAATGTAGACATGCTTGCAGTTTAATAAACATATCAAGTAATAAGATGAATGCAACTTTGACAGTTCAGGATATATAACACAATTTCTAGTACATGTCAATGCATCAACTTTATAAAATGCACAATGTGCTCCCATCCTCAAATACTCGTCCACTCAGTACTATATATGGATCGCATTGCCCAGGGAAGATCCATCCCAGAATATATACACATCTGACAGAAGTCACTCAGTACTAAGGAAGGCCAATCCAGCCCTATGGAGAAGAACCATCTTCAGATAATGATAAACCTCATAACCACTCGGTACTGTCGATGGCTCAACGGCCTAGGGAAGAGCCATCCCAGATTACGTATACACATCACTGACATCAGTTGCTCAGTACCGAGGAAACATGCCAATCCAGCCTTATGGAGAAGATCCATCCCCAAATATAAACACTCCAGACAAGATCCATGTCCAGGGAAGATCCATACCTTAAAAATTATTGTGCCCACTGGGGGTGTGTTACAGACTCCAGAGGGGATCCTGCAGCCCAAACGCTATGATAAGCCAGATCCATGCATAAATCAATATAACATGTTGCGGCGTGCAGCCCAATCCCATAATTTTCTTTCGTAAATAGGCTCTCGGCCTCACTAAGTCATCACACTCCAGTCTCACTCACACGGTATCACAATGCATTATCTAGCCCGATTCAATGATATAATTCCAAACAACAATAATCGAGACTGAGACATGATATGATATGAATGAACAGGACTGAGTATATAATACCAATGAAACATATGAGATGACAGCAATAGACGACTGCTCGGGTCTCAACAGTATCAGTGTGAAGACTTAACATAGTATTCAACATGATTTTCTAGCATGTTTACATTAATCACATTGATAGAAACCCATATATCAACAAGAAAGAACCACTAAACAATGCCATGGAATGAGCTAGGTCACAAGTCTCACAGTGCACGCTCGCACATCCGTCACTTGGCATGTGCATCATCCAATTCTAATCACATTACACATAGTTTGGGGTTTCGAACCCTCAGAACCAAGTTTGGAAGCGTTACTTACCTAAAGCAAAGCCAAAACTCTACTCTGAAATGCCCGTGTCGCTCGAATCGGCAACAAATCGCCCTGAATCTAACCAAAATCACTATTAAATCATTAATATATGCTAAAGGAATGAAGACCACATCAAAATTATCAAATTACATCACAAATCCCGAAATTGGCCAAACTCGACCCTGGGACCCACGCCTCAGAATCAGATAAAAATTACAAAACTGAAATATTTATTCATTCACGAGTCTATACATACCAAATTCATCAAAATCCGATCTCATATGACCCCTCAAATCCCCAAATCAAACCTTTAAATTTCCAAGCCCTAACCCCTCAATTTCATCCCTAATCTTAACAAAACTCATTCTTAATCAACTGAAAATTACCATAATGACGGGCATACTAACAGGATATAAAAGATATAATATATACAATCCCACTGCCTGAAAAGAATAGACGGGAATATAGCAAAAGAAAACTCCAGGGTGCTGCCAAGGATCGTCAGGGAAAGCAACTCACCGTGAAGTTAGGTGCAACTATGATCAGAATCTAGCTCCGGTCTGATAACCAGATGCACCAGCCTCAGAACCTATACAATTAAGTACAGAAGCGTAGCATGAGTACATAAATAGATATGTACCCAGTGAGTTTCCCGTTTAATCTCGAAGAAGTAGTGACGAGAGGTCGACTTGACACTCACTAAGGTAAAACAGTATAATATAACAGTATATGATGAAAGAGGTAGGCATGTAAGGGAAATGAACAGCAAATACATATAAGGCACAAAATCTAAGTAAGTGCTGGAAGTAAATACACAATTGCTACTTCATTCCCCCCAAATATCTATGAAATCAATGTCCATGAAATCAGTAACAATCTAGCATGCGCATACGGGTAAGGACAACAGGTTTGAGCCATAAAATAACCATATATGTGCACTGCCGAGGGTCGAACGGCCCGAACCATAAGTGTAGCTTTACCATAATCATACATGCGCACTACCGAGGGTCGAACGGCCCGAACCATAAGTGCGTCTTTAAATCTTCCGTGGCGTACGACCCGCTCCCATAAGAGTAGGGGAAAGTCACACTCCGCTCGCGAAATATAAATTGCGAAGCGGTCACATGCACACACAATAACCCTCAACATTTGCTTTCTATAAACAACTTCTTCCAATTACCCACTTCTACAAGATCTCAGGGAGACGATACTACATATAACATGAGTTCATAACATATAATGCATTACAGGAAAGAATACAAGGCATGATGTGAGTCTTACTACCCAGACATATCAATAATAGTCGCTACATACGGACTCTCGTCACTTTGTGCGTACGTAGCCCCCACAAACAACAACACATAGCATTTAGATCACCTATGGGGACAATTCCCTCTTACAAGGTTATAAAGGAGACTCACCTCATGTCGAATCTACTTCTCGGACCAAGAACGCGCCCAAAACTCCAAACTCTACACCTGAGGACTCGAAACTAGCCAATGTTATACAAATATATCAATTCATGCTCAAAGTATGGAAATTCTCCTACTTATTTAGAAAATTCATCATTCTTGAAGAAATCCCAAAATTCGCTCCCAGGCCCGCACACTCGGATTCCAAAAAGTCTCGAAGGAAACACTTACCTATAGCCTAAGGATCATTAATATATGATTTTTACTTGATTTCATAGCACATTGACGTATAATTTTCTAAATTTTCGAAATTCCTAGGTTACTACCCAAATCTTTAAATTTTCACTAATTTAGTAGCTAGTTTAATTAGTAATTCATGTATTAAACTAGTACTAGAGTAGAATTTACTTACCTCTTCAGTAGATAGGTGGATTTGCCCTTTCCCAAGCTCCCTAGGTCGACAATGGAGGAAGGAAGATAATGAAAATGAACTAAATCCCATATTATAAAAGAACCACACTGTCTATAGTGTTTTCGCACCTGCGGCTCAAGGACCGCACATGCGGTCTCGCACTTGCGCAAATGAGACAGGGGGGGGGGGGGCAATATCGCACCTGCGGAGTGGAGCCCGCACCTGCAGCTCCGCTCCTGCGGAAGTTCTTCCACACCTGCGAAAAGGGGAAACCTCACCTGGGGCTACACCTGCGATGCCTGGGACCGCAGGAGCGGTCCCGCACCTGCGGCTGGGCAACCGCATCTGCGGTCACACCAGATCAGGTGCACCAGCCGTTACATCAGCTGGTTTTCAGCCCCGTTTGGTTCCCGATAGGCACCTGGGCCCACTCGAGCCCTTGTCCAAATATACCAACAAGTCTCAAATCATGGTATGGACTCGCTCGAGCCTTCGGAACACTAAAAACAACGCTAAAACTCAAAATCATATCCCAAAACCCTAGAATCATAACTTAAGAACTTCAAGTTCTTGAATTCGATAACAATGCGCCGAACTGACCTATACTACTCGGAATGACTCCAAATTTTTCAGCCAAGTCATAAATGACAAAACGGAACTATTCCTGGTCTCGGAATTTCATTCGAACCTCGATAACCCAAAAACACGTTCCAAACCAAATTTCAAACTTAGGGAAATTCTCATTTCGATATTGGGCGCGGAAACGCCCCCGGGTCATCCAAAACCCATTTCGAAGATATGCCCAAGTACGAAATCATCATACGAAGCTACTGGAACTGTCAGAACTCGATTCTGAGGTCGTTTGCTAACAATGTTGACCGAAGTAAAACTTGGCCAAAAAGGCCAACCTTAAGGAACTAAGTGTTCCTACTGCTCTAAACATTTCTCAATCCCGAACTACCCGTCCCCGCAATTAATAAATCATAATAAGCCGCTATGGGAAGTTTCATTTAGGGTAACGGGGTCCGATAACGTAAAATGACCGATTGGGTCGTTACATTCTCCACCTCTTAAACAAATATTCGTCCTCGAACGGGTCTAGAATCATACCTGAAGCGCTGAATAAGTGCGGATATCTGCTCCGTATGTCCTCCTCGGACTCCCAAGTCGCCTCCTCGACCGGTTGGCCCTTCCACTAGACCTTTACGGCAGAAAATCTCTTGGATTTAAACTGGCGATCCTGTCTATCAACAATACCAACTGGCTCTTCCTCGAAGCCCAACCTCTCATCCAACTAAATAGTGCTGAAATCAACCACGTGAGAGAAGTCGGCGTGGTACCTCAGGAGCATGGATACATGAAAGACCGGATGAACTCCTGATAAGTTGGGAGGTAAGGCTAACTCATAAGCAACCTCCCCAACTCGCCTCAACACCTCGAAAGTACCTATGAACCGTGGGCTCAACTTGCCTTTCTTCCCGAATCTCATAATACCCTTCATCGGCGAGACCTTCAACAGAACCTTGTCTCTCTCCATAAATGACACATCACGTGCCCTCTGATCCACGTAACTCTTCTGTCTAGACTATGTTGTGCGGAGCCTCTCCTGAATCAACTTCACCCTCTCCAGAGCATCCCTCACCAGGTCGGTGCCATATAACTTAGCCTCACCAGGCTCAAACCACCCGACTGGAGAACGACATCGCCGACCATATAAAGCCTCAAATTGAGCCATCTCGATGATGTACTGATAACTGTTATTGTAAGAAAACTGGACCAAAGGCAAGAACTGGTCCCACCGACCTCCAAAGTCGATCACACATGCCTTGAGAATGTCCTCTAATATCTGAACTGTACGCTCCGACTGGCCATCAGTCTAAGGGTGAAATGATGTGCTGAGGTCTATCTGGGTGCCTAACCCACTGTGCAATGCTCTCCAGAAGTGCGAGGTCAACTGAGGACCTCGATCTGATATAATTGGACACCGACACACCGTGCAATCGGACTATCTCCTGAATGTAGATCAGGGCTAGCCTCTTAGAAGTATATGTAGTAGCCACTGGAATGAAATGCGCCGATTTGTTCAATCTATCCACAATGACCCAAATCGCGTCAACCTTTCGCAAAGTCCGAGGCAACCCAATCACGAAGTCCATGGTGATGCGCTCCCACTTCCACTCAGGAATGGGCATCTGTTGAAGTAGGCCTCCTGGCCTCTAGTGCTCATACTTCACCTGCTGGCAATTAAGACACCTAGTCACATACTCCACAATGTCCCTCTTCATCCGCCTCCACCAGTAGTGCTACTTCAAATCACGATACATCTTCGTAGCACCAGGATGAATAGAATACCGAGAACTGTGTGCCTCCTCTAGAATCCTCTCCCTAAGGCCATCAACATTAGGAACACATAAGCGGCCCTGAAGTCTCAGAACACCATCCTCGCCAATGGTAACCTCATTGGCCCTGCCCTGACTCACTGTCTCCCGTAGCTTTGCCGAACACGGATCATCATACTGCCGAGCCTTAATCTCCCCCAATAACGAAGACTGAGCAACCGCATGTGCAAGAACTCGATGGGGCTCTGAAAGGTATAACCTCACTAGGCGATTAGCCAAGGACTGAATCTCCAAGGCTAGAGGTCTCTCCCCTGCTGCAATGTACGCCAAGCTACCCATACTCTCTGCCTTCCTGCTCAAGGCATCTGCTACCACATTTGCCTTGCGCAAATGATAAAGAATGGTGATATCATAATCCTTCAACAACTCAAGCCATTTGCGCAGCCTCAAATTAAGATCCCTCTATTTTTACAAGTGCTGCAACCTGCGGTGGTCTCTATAAACCTCACAAGACACTCCATACAAGTAGTGCCTCCAAATCTTAAGAGCATGAACTATCGCCGCCAACTCCAAATCGTGCATAGGATAATTCTTCTCATGAACCTTCAACTGGCGTGAAGCATAAGCAATAACTCTCCCTTCCTGCATCAATACACACCCCAAGCCAACGCGTGAAGCATTGCAATACACTGTATACATCCTAGAGCCGAAAGGCAATACTAGAACTGGTGCTGAAGTCAATGTCGCCTTGAGCTTCTGAAAGCTCGCCTCGCACTCGTCGGACCATCGAAACGGGGCATTATTCTGAGTCAATCTAGTCAATGGAGCTTCAACCGAAGAAAACCCCTTCACAAATCAGCGATAATAGCCTGCTAGGCCTAAAACGCTCCTAATCTTTGTAGCTGAAGTAGGACGCGACCAACTCTGAACTGCCTCAATCTTCTGAGGATAAACCTTGATACCCTCTCCGGATACCACATGCCCCAAGAATGCCATGAAAACCAACCAGAACTCACACTTGGAGAACTTAGCATATAGCTTCTGTTCTCGCAAAGTCTGGAGCACAACTCTCAAATACTGCTCGTGCTCACCCAGGCTACGTGAGTAAATCAAGATTTCATCTATGAAGACAATGACAAAGGAATCAATATATTTCCTGAACACCCTAATCATCAAGTCCATGAATGTTGCTGGGGCATTAGTCAAGCCAAAAGACATCACCAGGAACTCATAATGGCCATATCTCATACGAAAAGCGGTCTTCGGAACATTTGAAGCCCGAATCTTCGACTGATGATATCCCGATATCAAATCAATCTTAGAAAACACCTTAGCCCCCCGCAACTGGTCAAACAAATCATCAATGCGTGGCAAAGGATACTTGTTCTTAGTGGTGACCTTGTTCAACTGGCGGTAATCAATGCACATCTTCATAGACCCATCCTTCTTCTTCACAAATAGAACTGGAGCACCCCACGGTGATACACTCGGTCTGATAAACCCCTTCGCCAACAAATCCTCAAGCTGCTCCTTCAACTCCTTCAGCTCCTTCGGAGCCATGCGGTACAGGGGAATGGAAATAGACTGAGTGCCTGGAGCAACATCAATGCATAAATCAATATCACGATCCGGAGGCATGCCCGAAAGGTCTGACAGAAATACATCAGCAAACTCTCGAACAACTAGCACTGTATTAATCATCGAAGACTCGGCGGTGGTGTCCCGTACATAAGCAAGATAGGTCAGACAACCCTTCTCGACCATATATCGAGCCTTCAGGAATGAAATAACCCGGCTGGCTGCACTAACTGAGGAACCTCTCCACTCCAGCCTAGGCGACTCAAGCATGGCTAAAGTAACTGTCTTGGCATGGAAATCTAGCACGACATGATAAGGAGATAGCCAATCCATGCCAAGAATAACCCCAAAATTAACCATGTCGAGCAACAGAAAGTCCGCTATGGTCTTGAGCCCACAGAATGTAATCACACAAGACTGATAGACCCGGTCTACCACCACAGATTTCCCCACAGGGTTGGACACATATATAGGAGAACCTAAGGATTCACGAGGAACATCCAGATTATGAGCAAATAATGCTGAAACACATGAATAGGTGGATCCTGGATCAAATAATACTGAAACCTCTTTACCACATACTGAGATAATACCTGTGATCACGGCGTCTGAGGCCACTGCATCTGATCTGGCCTGAATAGCATAGAATCTAGCCGGAGCACCACCAGAGTGAACAGGAGCTGACTAGCCTCCCCCTGACTGGCCTCCACCTCTAGGACGACCCTGCCGACCTGTCCTCCACCTCTAGGTGGCCGGACTGCTGGTGCCGGACCCATGGGCTGATAACTCTGTTGCACTGCCTTGCCCCAAAACCTGGGAAATGTCTCCTCATATGACCTGGCTCCCCACACTCGTAACAACCTTCAGGTACCATACCCTACTTCCCCCAAGAAGAACCCTGAATGGTCGGAGAGCGATGTGGACCCTCTGTCATAGCACTGAAGTAGGAACTGGAGGATCTCTGATGACTGGAATACCTGCCGGGTGAACTCTGAATAGCTGGAGGGCAGTAGGAACGCTCTGGCATGGCACTAAACTGAGGCATCGCTGGAACACCTCGGGGAGGTGGTCGGGGTGCTGAATATGAAGGCCTGATGGGGTGGCCACTTCTAAATTGACCTCTGCCCCTAGCTGGGGCTCCTCTGAAATCTTCGGAGAATCTAGCCCTCTTGTCCTGTTGCCCCTGCTTCCTGCTCCTCAACCGATACCCCTCGATCCTACAAGCAATCTCTACCACTAGCTGATAAGGAGTACCCATCTCCACCTCTCGGGCCATGGTGACCCTAATACCTGGATGAAACCCAGCCACAAATCTCTGCACTCTCTCGGCATCAGTAGGTAGTATCATGAGTGCATGGCGAGACAACTCTGAAAATCTGGCATCATAGTCTATTACAAACATTTGTCCCTGCTCTAGCTGCTCAAACTTATACCGCAACTCTTCCCTCTCAGAGGGTGGAATATATCTGTCCAGGAACATCCGAGTGAACTGCTCCCAAGTGACAGGAAGAGAACCTGCTGGCTTGCTGAGAATGTAGGACTGCCACTACCTGCGAGCTCTGTCCTCTAACTGGAAGGTAGTGAAATCCACTCCAAGAGACTCTAATATCCTCATGTTGTGAAGTCTATCCCTGCACCTGTCAATGACGTCCTGGGAGTCCTCGCCTCGCCCACCCCCGAAGACTGGAGGGTGCAATCGAGTCCATTTATCCAATAACTTCTGCGGATCGCCGTCTACAGCTGGCTTGGGCTCCGGTGCTGCTACAGGCTGAACCCCACCCACGGGCAGTGTACCCGGGGTATGATGTAATGCTGTTGTCTGACCTGCAACCTGGGCAGTAGGGGTCTGGACTCCCCCTCCCACCTGAGAAGTGGCAGGATCTGCTGGAAATAAACTAGCCTAGGACATGGTGTCCATAAATCTCATCATACGACCCATGACCTCCTGGAAGCCTGGCGCCGTCATGAAATCCACTGGAGCAGGATCTGCTGGAGGCACCTCGTCCTGCTCCTCTACAATAGGATCCTCTGGTGGTGGTGCAACCGGAATAGCTCTGGGACGCCCTCGTCCCCTACCTCGAGCCTGTGCCCTCCCCGGCCTCTGCCACGGCCTTTGACGGTGGGGGTAGCAGCATCTCCTAGGTCTGGAACCTCGGATGCACGCGTCCTCACCATATGTAAGAGAATAGAAGGGTGAGTTTTAGTAAACCATCGACTGCACGATAGAATATGAATAAAGAGAGATTTCTTAACATCCTATAGCCTCCGAAAGATAAATACAAACGTCTCCGTATTGATCCGCATGACTCTACTAGGTCTGCCCGTGACTTGTGAGACCTACGTGAACCTAGAGCTCTGATACCATGTTGTCACGACCCAAAATCCTAACTCAGGTCGTGATGGCGCCCAACTGCGGGATCAGGCAAGCCAACACTCGATTACTAAGGGTTGCACCTTATTTGATTAAACATTTCATCATAAACCAGTCTTAAAACTTAAAACATTAACAAAAAAGGGGTAATTAGCCATTTTAAATCGAAAGCAACTATAAGGAGGCGCGAGCCTATATATATACAGACCATCAACCATAATAACTACTACGTGTATGCCAGGAACTATGGTCACAAGTCATACGGGCATACTAACAGGATACACAAGATATAATATATACAGTCCCACTGTCTGAAAGGAATAGACGGGAATATAGCGAAAGAATTCCAGGGTGCTGCCGAGGATCGCCAAGGAAAGCAGCTCACCATAAGTCAGGTCCAACTATGATCAGAATCTAGCTCCGGTCTGATAACCAGATGCACCAGCCTCAGAAACTTTACAATAAAGTACAGAAGCGTATCATGAGTACATAAATAGATATGTACCCAGTGAGTATCCCGTCTAATCACGAAGTAGTGACGAGAGGTCGACTTGACACTCACTAAGGTCCAACAGTATAATATAACAGTATATGATGAAAGCGGTAGTCATGTAAGGGAAATGAACAACAAATACATATAAGGCACAAAATCCAAGTAAGTGCTGGAAGTAAATACACAATTGCTACTTCATTTTCCCCAAATATCTGTCAAATCAATGTCCGTGAAATCAGTAACAATCTAGCATGCGCATACGGGATAAGGACAGTAGGTTTGAGCCATAAAATAACCATATATGTGCACTGCCGAGGGTCGAACGGCCCAAACCATAAGTGCAACTTTACAATAATAATACTTGCGCACTGCCGAGGGTCGAACGGCCCGAACCATAAGTGCGTCTTTAAATCCGCCGTGGCGTACATCCCGCTCCTATGAGAGTGGGGGAAAGTCACATTCCACTCGCGGAATATAAATTGCGAAGCGGTCAGATGCACACACAATAACCCTTAACATTTTCTTTCTATAAACAACTTCTTCCAATTACCCACTTCTATAAGATCTTAGGGAGACGATACTACATATAACATGAGTTCATAACATATAATGCATTACAGGAAAGAATACAAGGCATGATGTGAGTCTAACTACCCGGACATATCAATAATAGCCGCTATGTACGGACTCTCATCACTTTGTGCGTATGTAGCTCCCGCAAACAACAACACATAGCATTTAGATCACCTATGGGGACAATTCCCTTTTACAAGGTTAGAAAGGAGACTCACCTCGTGTCGAATCTACTTCTCAGACCAAGAACGCACCCAAAACTCCGAACTCTACACCTGTGGACTCCAAACTAGCCAATGTTATACAAATATATCAATTCATGCTTAAAGTATGGAAATTCTCCTACTTATTTAGCAAATTCATCATTCTTGAAGAAATCCCAAAATTCGCCCCCAGGCCCGCACACTCGGATTCCAAAATTTCTTGAAGGAAACACTCACCCATAGCCTAAGGATCATTAATATATGATTTTTACTTGATTTTATAGCACATTGACGTATACTTTTCTAAATTTCCGAAATTCCTAGGTTACTACCCAAATCCCTAAATTTTCACTAATTTAGTAGCTAGTTTAATCAGTAATTCATGTATTAAACTAGTACTAGAGTAGAATTTACTTACCTCTTCAGTAGATAGGTGAATTTGCCCTTTCCCAAGATCCCTAGGTCGACAATGGAGGAAGGAAGATAATGAAAATGAACTAAATCCCGTATTTTAAAAGAACCACACTGTTTACACTGTTTTCGCACCTGTGGAAATGGGACAAGGAGGGAAAATATCGCACCTGCGAAGTGGAGCCCGTACGTGCGGCTCCGCTCCTGCGAAAAGGGGTAACCTCACCTAGGGTCGCACCTGCGATGCCTGGGACCGCAGGAGCGTTCACGCACGTGCGGCTGGGCAATCGCACCTGCGGTCACACCAGATCAAAGTGCACCAGCAGCTACATCAGCTGGTTTTTAGCCTTGTTTGGTGCCCGAGAGGCACCTGCGCCCTCGTCCAAATATACCAACAAGTCTCAAATCATGGTACGGACTCTCTCGAGCCTTCGAAACACTAAAAACAACGCTAAAACTCATAATCATATCCCAAAACCCTAGAATCATAACTTAAGAACTTCACGTTCTTGAATTCGATAACAATGCGCCGAACCGACCTATACTACTCGGAATGACACCAAATTTTGCAGGAAAGTCATAATTGACAAAGCGAAACTATCCGGTCTCGGAATTCCATTCGGACCTCGATAACACAAAAACACGTTCCAAACCAAATTTCAAACTTAGGGAAATTCTGATTTCGATATTGGGCACCGAAATGCCCCCGGATCATCCAAAGCCCATTTCGAACATACGCCCAAGTCCGAAATAATCATACGAAGCTACTGGAACTGTCAAAACTTGATTCCGAGGTCGTTTGCTAACAATGTTGACCGAAGTCAAACTGGGCCAAAAAGGCCAACCTTAAGGAACTAAGTGTTCCTATACTGCTCTAAACACTTCTAAATCCCGAACTACCCGTCCCCGCAAGTCATAAATCATAATAAGTCATTGTGGGAAGTTTCATTTAGGGGAACAGGGTCCGATAACGTAAATGACCGGTCGGGTCTTTACACTGCACGCGTGGCTCCTCATCCGCAGGTGTGGCCACACCAGAGGAAACACACAAGCACCTTAATAGCTTTCCAAACTTCACTAATTCAACCGGTTAGCAATCCGAAAAACACCCGAGGCCCTCGGGGCCTCAACCTATTATACCAACTCATCACATATCATCATATGAACTTAGTCGAACCTTCAGAACACTCAAAACAACACTAAAATACCAAATTACCCTCGGATTCAAGCTTAAGAACTTCTAAACTTCCAAATTCTACCAACGATGCTGAAACATACCGAACCATATACGAATGACCTGAAATATTTCACACACATCCCAAACGACCTTGTGAACCTATTCCAACTTCCAGAATTCCATTCCGACCCCGATATCTAATTTTTCACTACCGACCAGAAATCGCCAAAAATTCATTTTTCGTTAATTCAAGCCCAATTCTACCATGGACCTTCGAATCACATTCAGAACCCACTCTTAACTCCAAAATCATCTAACGAATCTATCCGAACCATACAAACCAAATTCTCTGATCATTTACGTATAAGTCAACTTCTGGTTGACTTTTCCAACTAAATATCCAACTTAAGAGACTAAGTGTCATTTCTCTCCAAAATCACTCCGAACCCGAGCCAACCAACCCAATACAACATAAAATATTTGAACCACACATGATGATGCAGAAATGGGAGAAACGGGGCTAAAACTCTCGGAACGACCGATCGGGTCGTTAAAGGGTTCTAAGTGGATTTTCAAAAGGAGAATGAAAGTTGATGGTACTATTGAAAAATACAAGGCAAGATTAGTTGTCAAAGGGTTTAGACAATGAGAAGGTCTTGATTATTTTAATACATACTCACCAGTAAGGAGGATTACATATATTCGGGTGTTAATAGCGTTAGCCGCTCTATATGGTCTTGAAATCTATCAGATGGATGTGAAGACAGCCTTCTTAAATGGAGACTTGGAGGAATAAATTTATATGGAACAACCTGAAGGGTTATTGGTTCCCGGAAAAGAAAAGAAGGTGTGCCGACTTGTTAAGTCACTTTACGGATAGAAACAAGCACCCAAACAATGGCATGCGAAATTTGACTATGGTCAATTTGGCAAATGGATTTAAGATTAATGAGTGTGATAAATGTGTTTACAATAAAAACACTCCAAATGATATAGTCATTGTATGTTTATATGTTGATGACATGTTAATAATGAGCAAAGACATTGCAGATATAAATGCTACTAAGTGTATGCTTGCAAGCAAGTTTGATATGAAAGACTTGGTGTGATGACCTGATAGGTCATCTTATATTTTAAAAATCTAATTCTGTATTTTGATATCTCAAATACCTCATTTCAGCCTTCCTCGATTTGTGTGAGCAGTCCAGGTGTTCTTCCGAAAGGCTTATATGTTAAAAACTAATAAAAATAAGATTTTTTCCTTAAAAATTCATTTGAGTTGTCTTCGGTCAATATTTTCAGCAAACAGGCCTGAATCCAAGTTTTGACAGTCCCGGTGGGTCTGTATCGTAATTTGTGACCTGGGCGTATTCCCGAAACCAAACTAGGAGGTCCCTAGCTCGAGTTATTGATTTTTGTTTAAAAATTAAAGTTTGAAGTTTTATGATTTTTATGAGATTGATGTTTGGTCTTGTTGATACCGGGTTTGTATTTTTGTTATGGAGCCCGGTATAGGCCACTATGATATTTATGACTTGTTTGTCAAATTTGGTGAGAAACGGAGTTGATTTGACGTGATTCTGACGTTCGATGGTGAAAATAGAAGTTTTAAAGTTTTCTTGAAAATTTCATTTGATTTGGTGATTGATTCATAGTTCTAGGCGTTATTTTGGTGTTATGATTGCGCGAGCGACTTCGTGTGAGGTTTTTGGATTTCTGTGCATGATTTGTTTGGAGCCCTGAGGGCTCGGGTGAGTTTCGGATAGGCTACGGATGTTTTGAAACTTAGAAAATTTGGTTTTTGGCTTCAATTGTTATCTGGTGTCTTCTTCGTCGCATTCGCGAAGGTACTCTCGTGAACGCAAAGAGTAAACTGGGGCAGGGTGATTTTCTTCATCGCGAACGCGATAGCTGGGTCATGAACGCAAAGCAATGGGGGCCATACCTTTCATGAACGCGACCAGCTTCTCGCAAACGCGAAGCTTTAGGGACCTGGGGGAGGGGGTCAGTCATTTCTACGCGAACGCGGGCATTGGCTCGCGAACGCGAAGGCTGGGGAGGGGGGGAGCAGCCTTCGCGAACGTGAAGGAGGACTCACGTACGCGAAATCCACTCAGGCTTCTACTCATCGCGAATGCGGCAGGCCCTTCGCGAACACGAAGAAGGCCTGACACCTGTGACTTAAAATAGAACAGTAGCGGATTTTTCCCAAAATTTCATAACTCTTCAATTAGAACTCGGCGTAGCAACGATTTTGTAGAGGAAAATCAACATCAATTTTTAGGTTTGTACTCTTAAAATCATTTTCTTCCATTTCTAACATCACCCATTAATTCTTAGCCCTAATCTTTGTTCTTTCACGGTAGATAACAAGGGATTTAGGAAGAATTGGGGGTTTTTGCGAATTGAAGATTACGACCTCAATTTGGGGCCAGATTTCGAAACTAGTTACATAATCAGGCTCAGGGTGAATGGGTAAATGGACTTTGGTCCGAACCTCGGGTTTTGACCAAGCGGGCCTAGGGTCAATTTTTGACTTTTTGGGGTAAGTTTGGGAATTAAAAATGTATGCATTTTAATTGATTCCTTTAGCAATATCTGATATTATTGTGTCAATTGTGGTTAGATACGAATGGTTTGGAGGCAAATTCTAGAGGTAAAGCTATGATTGAGCATTGAGTGGCCTATGGAGCGAGTTAAGTGTTATGTCTAACCTTGACTTGAGGGATTTAGGAACCCTCAGACTATATGTTACCTGTTTTCCCACTTTCTTTCATTATCGTTTTACCTGTCTAAACTGTTCTATGCTCTAAATATGTTTCCATGCCTAACTACTACCTGTTAATCAATGTCTTCTCCTGTTTACGATATTAGATCTTTTTCATAGTTTTCATAATTTCCTGCTATTTGCTCAAGTTGGTTTATTTGCATCTTCTAGTTTTAAACTTCTGGATTGGTCTCGCGGTGCAGAATTTCTTATGTAGATCCTCTTGTTATGCAAGGTTTCCAATTTGGTTCAGTTTGGTAGTTATGGAGATTATAAAGGATTCCCATGATTTGAATTATGAAATTACTGTGCACTTTGAGTACTTGGTATTGATATGGTGGGATCGGGTTGCACGCTGCAACATGTGAGATAAGGGTGGAACAATGTGGTGGAATAAGGGTGAATCTATAGTGTACGGTGGGATCAGGTTGCACGTCGCAACATTTGTAATAAGGGTGGATTATTTTGGTGGAACAAGGGTGAATTATGATTCTGATGTTGTGATACGATGGGATCGGGTTGCGCACCACAACAACATATGTGTTTATATTTTCCTGAGTTGTGTTAGTAATACGGTATTTTCTTTTGCACTTAGGGATTGGTAAATTCCAAACTTCACTGGCTTATCTTCTGGAGTTTTAGCTATCAGTTGCAATTATTGCTTTATTTCATTCAATATTTCCTTTTCTGTCTTTATTATACATATTGCGTACAGGTTGTAGTGTGAGTGACCCGCCTTAGCCTCGTCACTACTTCGTCAAGGTTAGGCTCGACACTTATAGAGTACATGGGGTCGGTGGTACTCATACTACACTCTGCACTTCTTGTGCAGATTTTGGTATTGGTCCCAACTGATCGAGAGGCGTAGCAGCGTGGACTGATTCGTTGGAGACTCAAGGTAGATCTATTGGCGTTTTCATACCTTGAAGTCCCCATTCCATGTTTTTACTGTTTCTTTCGTTCAAACAGTTGTATTTCTTTCAGACTTTACTTGTAGTAAATCCTAGAAGTTCGTGAATTGTGACCCCAGATCTAAATTGTAGTAAGTATTATAGCATTTATATTATTCCGCACTCATTTTAATTTGTTTTAGCTTATTTGATCTTATCTACTGTATTGGATAAAAAGTTAGCTTTATGATTCTATAACATTGTCTTGCCTAGAAAGTGAAATGTTAGGCACCATCACGATCCAGAAGGTGGAAATTCTGGGTCGTGACAAGTTGGTATCAGAGCACCAGGTTGCCTAGGTCTGACAATTCACAAGCAGGCTTATTAGAATCTGGAGGATCGGTAGGGATACGTCTATGCTTATCTTCTATAGGCTATGATGTTTAGGAACCATTTCACTTATATTCTTCTCTATCATGTGATTTTATTCTATCATTTCTTATTTAACTCTATTCTTGTCCTTCCGCAGATGGCGAGAACACGTGCTACGTCCACAATTGGACCGCATCCGGAGCTCCGAGTGGCAGCTCCTACGAAGGGTAGAGGCCGAGGTAGGGTCCAAGCTCTACCTAGAGCTCTAGCAGTGGCACCAATAGTAGACTCTCAGGTGGAGTTTAATGAGGAGGTTCCAGCCCAGACTGTGCTTGCTGGACCAGCTCAGGTTCTAGAGGGGATCATCGCCACCCTAGTGCTTCAGGATGCTTTGGTCCGTTTGGTGGGCCTTATGGAGAGTTTGGCCTAGGCAGGTAACTTTCATATGGAACCAGCCATCTCTTAGGCTGGGGGAGGAGCACAGACTCCCGCTACTCACACTCCAGAGCAGATGGCTTCCTAGTATCAGACTCTAGTAGCCCCGCTAGTTTGGATTGTTCAGCCAGTTTTTGCGGCACAGGTCGGTGATGGATCCGCTATCTCTTCTGAGGCTTTATAGAGATTAGACAGGTTTACTAAGCTCTTTCCAGTCCACTTCAGTGGTGAATCTTGAGAGGATCCCCAGGAGTATCTTTACAATTGTCATGAGGTGATACGGAACATGGGTATAGTGGAGACCAATGGGGTAGATTTTTCTACATTTTAGATGTCTGGTTCCGCCAAGAAATGGTGCCGAGATTATTTGTTGACCAGACCAGCTGGGACGCCTGCTCTTACTTGGGACCAACTCTCTCAGCTCTTTCTAGAGAAGTTCCTCTCTATCACATTGAGAGAGGAGTATCGTCGTCAGTTCGAGCGTCTCCAGCAGGGCAGTATGACTGTTAATCAGTATGAGACCCGTTTTGTGGATTTGGCTCATCATGCTCTTCTTCGTATCCCCATCGAGAGGGAGAAGGTGAGAAGTTTTATTGAGGGGCTTTCTCTACCTATCAGATTGCAGATGTCAAAAGAGACTAAGAATGAGATTTCTATTCAGGTGGTTGCCAATGTCGCTAGGCGAGTCGAGATAGTTCTTGCACAGGGAGGTCAGGGGTCTGACAAGAGACCACGTCATTCCGGTGGGTTCAGTGGTGCCTCATCTGGAGGTAGGGGTACTTTCGGTAGAGTTTATCCTCCCAGACCATTCCATTCAGCGCTGCAGGCATCCCACAGTGCTTCAGGGAGTCGTGGTCCTTATGTGCTTCATTCTGGACAGCCACCCTATAGTGCACCACTAATTCCTATCAGTGCACCTCTTATTCAGAGTTATTACCGTGGTTATCCGGCCCGTTCAAGTCAGTCTCAGTTTTCCGCAG
The DNA here is from genome assembly GCA_005239495.1 of Nicotiana undulata. Taxonomy (NCBI): domain Eukaryota; kingdom Viridiplantae; phylum Streptophyta; class Magnoliopsida; order Solanales; family Solanaceae; genus Nicotiana; species Nicotiana undulata. The sequence goes on from ML268081.1 coordinate 27,064, forward strand.
CCACGACACCAGGATGTGTGTTTTGAGTGTGATGGTTATGGGCATATCAAGAGGACCTGTCCGAGATTATTGGGTGTCACGCCACAGCATCGCGATTCGCGTGCCATGGTCCCGACACCAGTTTCTACACTGCCTATTCAGCCAGCCAGCAGTAGGGGTCAGGGCAGCCAGAAATAGAGGCCAGACTTTTAGAGGTGGAGGTCAGGTCGTCAGAGGTGGAGGCCAGCCAGCTAGAGGTCGTCCCAGGGACATGGTTCAGAGTGGTTTTGCCCAGCCCTAATGTTATGCTTTTCCAGCAAGGCCTAAGGCTGAGTCATCTGACCCTGTTATTACATGTACTATTTCAGTTTGTAATAGAGATGCTTCTGTTCTATTTGACCCGGGTTCTACTTAGTCTTACGTGTCATCCTATTTTGCTTCATATTTTGTTGTGCTCGTGTTTCTTTGAGTGCTCCTGTGTATGTGTCCATACTCGTGGGAGATGCTATTGTTGTATATCGTGTTTATCGTTCATGTGTGGTCACTATTAGGAGTCTTGAGACTAGCGTAGATCTTCTACTCCTCGATGTGGTTGATTTTGATGTCATTTTGGGCATGGATTAGCTGTCACCTTATTATGCTATATTGGACTGTCACGCCAAGACATTGACCTTAGCCTTGTCGGGTTGCCTCTATTAGAGTGGAGAGGTAATTCTGTCCATTCTACCAGTAGGGTTATCTTTTATGTGAGGGCTCGGCATATGTCGAGAAGGGATGTATAGCTTATTTAGCTTATGTCCGCGATTCTAGTGCGGAGGTTCCTTCCATGGATTCAGTACCAATTGTTCGTGAGCTCCCAAAGGTGTTTCCTGCAGACCTGGCGGGGACTCCACCCAACATGGATATTGATTTCTATATTGATTTGGCTCCGGGCACTCAGCCCATCTCTATTTCGCCATACTGTAGGGCCTCGCTAGAGTTGAAAGAATTGAAGGAGAAGTTGCAGGATTTGCTTGATAAGGGCTTCATTAGACCTAGTGTCTCGCCCTGGGCTACACCTATGTTATTCGTGAAGAGGAAGGATGGATCGATGAGGATAGGCATAGATTATCGGCAGTTGAACAAAGTCACCATCAAGAACAAGTATCCATTGCCGAGTATTGATGACTTATTTGATCAGCTTCAAGATGCCAAGGTGTTATAGAAGATTTATTTGAGGTTTAGCTACCATCAGCTAAGGATTAGGTAATCTGATTTCCCTAAGACAGCTTTTTGGACTCGGTACGGGCATTATGAATTTCTAGTGATGTCCTTTGGGTTGACAAATGCCCCATCTGCATTTATGGATTTGATGAACTGAGTGTCCAAGCCTTTTTGGACTCTTTTATGATTGTGTTTATTGATGATATCTTAATGTACTCCCATAGTCGAGAGGAGCACGAGCATTATCTTCAGATTGTACTACAGACCCTGAGGGACAACCACCTATATGCTAAGTTTTCAAAGTGTGAGTTCTAGTTGGATTCAGTCTCTTTCTAGGGGCACGTTGTATCAACAGAGGGCATTCAAGTAGATCCTAAGAATATTGAGGCAGTTCAGAACTGGCCTAGACCCACTTCAGCATGGTGATCAGGCGTTTCTTGGGTTTGGCGGGCTATTACCGTCGATTTGTAGAGGGGTTTTCATCTATAGTAGCCCCGTTGACTAGGTTGACCCATAAGGGTGCCCAGTTCAGATGGTCAGACGAGTGTGAAGCGAGCTTTCAGAAGCTCAAGATTGTTTTGACTATAGCGCCAGTGTTGGTCTTGCCCATAGGTTCAGGATCATATACGGTATATTGTGATGTGTCCCGTGTTGGACTCGATGCAGGATGGCAGGGTGATTGCATATGCATCATGGCAGTTGAAGGTCCATGAGAAGAATTACCATGTCCATTACTTAGATTGAAAGCCATTGTTCATGCACTAAAGATTTGGAGGCACTATCTTTACGGCGTGTCGTGTGAGGTCTTCACAGATCATCGAACCCTTCAGTATTTGTTCAAGAAAAAGGATCTCAATTTGAGGCAGATGAAGCTGTTGGAGACATTGAAAGACTATGATATCACCATCTTGTATCATCTGGGGAGGCCAATGTGGTGGCCGACGCCTTGAGTAGAAAGGCAACGATTATGGGCAGCCTTGCGTTCGTTCCAGTCGGTGAGAGGCCGCTTGCATCAGATGTTCTGACTTTGGCCAACCTGTTTGTGAGCTTGGATATTTTAGATCCCGGTTATGTTCTAGCTTGTACTGTCTCTTGGTCTTTGTTATTTGAGCGCATCAGATATCGGAAGTATGACGACCCTCATTTGTTGGTCCTTAGGGGCACAGTGCGGCACAGTGGTGCCAAGAAGGTTACTGTTGGAGATGATGGAATTTTGAGGATGCAGGGTCATGTTTGTGTGCCTAATGTGGATGGACTTCATGAGTTGATTCTTGAGGAGGCCCACAGTTCCTGGTATTCTATTCATCCGGGCGCCGCCAAGATGTATCAGGACTTGCAGAAGCATTATTGGTGGAGGAGGATGAAGAAGGATATAGTTGCTTATATAGCTCGGTGTCTAAATTGTCAGCAAGTAAAGTATGAGCATTAGAGACCTGGTGGTTTGCTTCAGAAGATAGAGATTCTTGAGTTGAAATGGGAGCATATCATTATCGATTTCATTGTTGGACACCCACTGACTCAGAGGAAGTTCGCTGCAGTTTGGGTCATTGTGGACAGGCTGACCAAGACAGCTTATTTCATTCTTGTGGAAGTTACCTATTCTTCATAGCGGTTAGTTGAGATCTACATCCATGAGATCGTCTATCTTCACGGCGTGCCCGTGTCTATCATTTCTGATTGAGGTATGCAGTTCACCTCACACTTCTGGAGAGAAGTACTACGTGAGTTGAGAAGGCGAGTTGAATTGAGCACAGCGTTTCATCCTCAAACAGACAGACATTCCGAGCGAACTATTCAGATATTGGAGGATATGCTTCGTGCATGTGTTATAGACTTCGGATGATCATGGGGTTAGGTCTTGCCTCTTGCAGAGTTTGCCTACAACAACAGCTACCAGTCAAGCATTCAGATGGTTCTTTATAATGCATTATACGATAAGCGGTGCCTGTTGCCAGTTGGGTGGTTCGAGTCGGTGGACGCTCGATTGTTAGGTACAGATTTTGTACAGGATGCCTTGGATAAGGTTATAATTATTCAGGATCGACTTCGCACAGCTGAGCCCAGGAAGAAGAGTTATGCTGATCGCAGAGTTCGTGATGTGGCATTCATGGTCAGGGAGAGAGTGTTGCTCCAGGTATCACCCATGAAGGGTGTGATTATATTCGGAAAGAAAGGCAAGTTGAGCCCTAGGTACATCGGACCCTTTGAGATTTTGGAGAGAGTGGGCGAGGTGTCTTACAAGCTCGCATTCCAACCTAGTTTAGCATTTGTTCATCCGGTATTCCATGCGTCTATGCTCCACAAGTATCACGGCGATCCGTCCCATGTGTTACATTTCAGCTATGTCCAGTTGGACAAGGATTTGACTTACGAGGAGGAGCCAATGACTATTCTAGCCTGTCATGTTCGACAGTTGAGGTCGAAGAGTTATCCTTCAGTTCGAGTGTAGTGGACAGGTCATCCCATCGAGGAAGTTACTTGAGAGTCCGAGTCAAACATGCGGAGTTGAAATCCACACCTTTTCACCAGCCCATGTACTTTTCTATGTTCGTTTGAGGACGAACAGTTGTTTTAGAGGTGGAGAATGTGATGACCCGATATGTCATCTTATATTTTAAAAACCTAGTTATGTGTTTTGAGGTCTCATATACCTGATTTAAGCCTTTCTCAATTTGTGTGTGCAGTCTGGGTGTTCTTCCGGAAGGCTTGTATGTTAAAAACTGATAAAAATAAGAATTTTGCCTTAAAAATTCATTTTATTTAACTTCGATCAATGTTTTGAGAAAACGTACTCGGATCAGTATTTTGATGGTCCCGGTCGGTCCGTATCAAAATTTGGGACATATGCATATGTCTGTAATCGAATTCGGAGGTCCCTAACTTGAATTATTGATTTTTGTTGACAATTGAAAGTTTGAAGTTTTATGATTTTTATGAATCGACTGATGTTTGGTCTTATTAATACTTGGTCCGTATTTTGGTTCTAGATCCCGGTATAGATCCACTATGATATATATGACTTGTCTATCAAATTTGGTGAGAAACGGAGTTGATTTGAAATGATTTAGACGTTCGGTTGTGAAAATAGAAGTTTTTAAGATTTCTTGAAAATTTCATAATTTTGGTGTTTGATTCGTAGTTCTAGGCGTTATTATGGTGTTTTGATCACGCGAGCGAGTTCGTGTGAGGTTTTTGGACTTGTTTGCATAATTAATTTGGTGCCCCGCGAGCTCATGTGAGTTTCGGATAGGCTTCGGGTGTTTTGAAACTTAGAAAATCTGGTTTTTCACTTCCGTTGTTATCTGGTGTCTTCGTCTTCGCATTCGCAAAGGTACTTTCGCGAACGCGAAGAGTAAATTGGGGCAAGGTGATTTTCTTCATCAGGAACGCGGTAGGTGGGTCGCGAACGCGAAGGAATGGGGGCCTTACCCTTCGCGAACACGACCAACTTCTCGCGAACACGAAGCTTTAGGGACGTGAGGGAGGGGTAATTCATTCTTCTACGCGAACTCGAGCATTCGCTCACAAATGCGAAGGCCAGGGGGAGAGCTTTCGCGAACGCGAAGGAGGAATCTCGAATGTGAAATCTTCTCGGGTTTCTGCTCATCGCGAACGCGGCTAGCCTTTCACGAACGTGAAGAAGGCCTGACGCCAGTGACTTAAAAAAGAATAGTGGCAGATGTTTCCCAAAATTTCATAACATTTCCATTAGAACTCAACCTAGGTGAGATTTTGAAGACAAAAATCAACATCAATTCATAGGTTTGTACTCTTTATCTCATTTTCTTCCTTTTCTAATATCTCCCACTAATTTCTAGCCCTAATCTTTGTTCTTTCATGATAGAAAACTAGGGATTTAGGAAGAATTGTTTTTTTTTTTTGCAAATTGGAGATTTAGACCTCAATTTGGGTTCGGATTCCGAGACTAGTTACATATTCGACTTGGGGGTGAATGGCTAAATGGATTTTTGTCCGTACCTCGGGTTTTGACCAGGCAGGCCCAGGGTCGATTTTTGACCTTTTGGCGGAAAGTTTGGGAATTCTAAATTTATGCATTGTTATTGATCCCTTTAGAAATATTTGATATTATTGAGTCAATTTATTGTTAGATACGAGTGGTTTAGAGGCAAATTCTAGAGGAAATGTTGTGATTGAGCATTCAGTGACCTTTGGAATGAGCTAAGTGCTGTGTCTAACCTTGACTTCAGGGAATTAGGAACCCTCGGACTATGTGTTATGTGAATTTCATGTGAGCGGCGTATATGCGAGGCGACGAGTGCTTATGTGCCGCTGAATTACATGTTTTCCCTATTTTCCCACTTTCTTTAATTATCTCTTTCCCTGTCTAATTTGTTATATGTTCTAAATGTGTTTCCATGTCTTTCTGATACCTTTTAATTAATGCCTTCTCCTATTTACGATATTAGATCTTTTTCATAGTTTTCATGATTTCCTTCTATTTGCTCAAGTTGCTTTATTTGCATCTTCTAGTTGTAATCTTCTGGATTGGTCTCGCTATGTTGAATTTCTTATGTAGAACCTCATGTTGTGCAATGTTTCCTATTTGGTTCAGTTTGGTAGTTTTGGATTGAAAAGGCTTCTCGTGATTTGAATTGTAAATTTTACTGTGTACTTTGAGTACTTGGTATTGATATGGTGGGATCGGGTTGCACGATGCAACATGTGAGATAAGGGTGGAATAATGTGGTGGAATAAGGGTAAATCTATATTGTACGACATGATCGGTTTGCACGCCGCAACAGGTGTAATAAGGGTGGATTGTTTTTGTGTAACAAGGGTGAATTATGATTTTGCTATTGTGATACGGTGGGATCGGGTTGCACGCCGCAACAACCTATGTATTTATATTTTCCTGATTTGTGCTAGTTTTAAGGTATTTTCTTTTGCACTTAAGGATTAGTAAATTCTGAACGCTGCTGGCTTATCCCTTGGAGTTGTAGCTATCAGTTGCAATTTACTGCTATATTTCATTTTCTGTCTTTATTATACATAATATTGCATACAGGTTGTAGTGTGAATGACCCGCCGTAGCCTTGTGACTACTTAGTCGAGGTTAGGCTCGGCACTTACAGAGTACATGGGGTCGTTTGTACTCATACTACACTCTGCACTTCTTGTGAAGATTTCGGTATTGGTCCCAACTGATCGAAAGGCATAGCAGCTTGGGCTGACATTGGAGACTCAAGGTAGATTTGTTGGCGTTCGCAGACCTTGAAATCCCCATCTATCTTTGCATGTTTTTACTTTCTTTCATTCAAATAGTTGTATTTCTTTCAGACTTTACTTGTAGTAAATCCTAGAAGTTCATGAATTGTGACTCTAGATCTGGGTTGTAGTAAATATTATAGCATTTATATTATTCCGCACTCGTTTTAATTCGTTTTAGCTTATTTGATCTTATCTACTGATTTGGATACAAACTTTGCTTTATGATTCTCTAGCATTGGCTTGCCTAGCAAGTGAAACGTTAGGCACCATCACAATCCCAAATGTGGGAATTCCGGGTTGTGACACTTAAGAGTTGCTGATTTAATTATAGGAATTAAAATTCATAGGACTCTTCAAGGACTCGCATTGTCTCAAGCTCATTACGTTAAAATGATACTTGAAAAATTCAAGTATCTGGATTTCAAAGTCGCAAAGACCCCGATTGATGTAAATGTGTCTCTTACACAGAATCTAGGTCAAAGGAGATCTCAACTGGATTATGCTCGTATGTTGGGAAGTTTAATGTACATCATGAATTGTACACTTCCTGATATAGCTTGAATTGTACATTCTGATATTGCTGACCAAACTCATTAGATGGCAATGATACGAGTTATGGGGTATCCAAGGCATACCCAAGATTATGCTTTGCACTATAGTAAGTATTATGCGCTAATTGAAGGACATAATGATGCAAATTGGATCACTGGATCATCAGAAACAAAGTCCACAAGTGGGTATGTTTTTACAATTGGCGGATGAGCAATTTCTTGGAAATCATCCAAACAATCATGCATTGCTCGCTCTAAAATGTAGTCTGATCTTATAGCTTTAGATAAGACTGGAGAAGAAGTTGAATGGCTCCGAAATTTCTTGAAAGATATTCCATTTTGGCCCAAACCAGCGGCTCCTATATGCATACATTGCGATAGTCAAGTGTTAATACGAAGGGCTGGATGCGTTGTGTATAACGGAAATCCTCGTCACATATGACGAAGACATAATATCGTTAGACAACTACTCTCTAGTCGAATTACACGATTAACTACGTAAAGTCAAAAGATAATGTGTCGAATCCACTTACAAAAGTCCTAAACAGAGAGGCGGTTGATGAATCATCGAAGGGAATGGGACTATGGCCGAGGACAAGTCACTATGGCAATAACTCTTCCTAGAAGATTGGAGATCCCAAGATCTAGATTCAAGGAGATCAAACAAATTAATTAGTGACGGTTCAACATTGTCAAATAAAATTTTGGTCTATTCTCGTGATGAGACAATGTTCAATACCAAGGATAAAGCGTTAAGACTTTTTAATGGTTTCTAAGTTTGATACGGAGTTTATCAAATAGTGTATCTATGGGATAACACTTTAGGAATCACCTATATAAGTGTGAAGTGTAAGCCGCTTTAAGGAGAATTTTGTAAGGCTCTCTACGCATATATGAACCAGGCGGTGTTCATGGCTGAAAAGAACACAACAATGAGAACCAAAGCGGTTAGAGGGTTGATTGTGTGACTTATGGTTGTCTAGTTATATACCAAAGTTCGACTGTTCAAATATATCAAATCTACCGATTGACCGAGTATATCCGACATAAGTTCACTATGAAAATTTTAAAGGAAAACCTACTTATCCAGATGCGATTAAATCTTACTTGTAAATCACAGAGTTTTTCATGCATGCATATTTTCATATAGCCATTCCCCATTCATGTGGGGGATTGTTGGATTTTTTATCTAATTAGATAAGAGGCGTGAATGGAAAATGGAGGAAAAATATTAGGAGGCGAAAAATATGAAATAGTTTCCTTTACTAATGCACTTTGTCCCTCGTCGGAAGAAGGAAAGAAAATCATTGTACTTATATAGAGAAGCACATCTTTTAGCTCTTAAAGAGTTAAGAAGAAGTGGTGCCTCGCGCCGTCGCCGTCGTCGCTCGCTCGGCTGCGGCGAATTCGGATTCAGATTCGGATTCGGGTTCAAATTCGTCATTGGATTTGGTCAATTGATATGATTGATTGATAATTTTTTGGACCAAATTTATTTCGCATTTTTCGTTATTTATTTTTCTTTTTTCCTATATTTTCGCACAAATTTTATTTCGCGAATGATTTCCTTACGACTAACGATCGTTTTTGAATTTGCGATCAACAGAAAAGTTTTTCTGCCGAAACAGTACCTTGTGTGAACATGTACTTTCACACATATTCAACACAAACTGTTTGCCTGTAAATTCAAAGGTTTGGTCTCATTTTCTAACCACCGAAATTTGCATACGCTCTCCTCTCTTTTCTGCATTTCTCCATTTGTTTTCCAAAAACAAAAAATCGTAAGCATCAGTGTAGTTTACTGCCGTTTGTTGAGTTCGACGAAGTTCTGTAATTTCCAATGCCGGTACTACAGAATAGTTATTCAATTCTATCCTGGAAGGAATTAATCCAACAACCTTGGGCAACAGTGAGGGGATTAAATTCCTTAAGGAAACACAATTTTCTGTTGGGCTCGAAACGTTATTCATTTCATTATATTTCTATCTTTGATTTCTGATTTTGTTTTATTTTGCAAAAATTATATTTTCAAATACAGATAATAACAAATTTTCCACTAATTTTATATAAATTATGGGCTTACGCCTCACGCATTGATGTTTACAGCGTGCGCCACATTAGGTAAAACATTTCGTCTTATGCTTACATCTTTTAAAATACTGTTGGCAATCTCTTTAAATTATCTTCTCCACAAGTCATATACTTCCAAATCAAACACATTTAATACTTGTAAGTGGCAAAACAGAGAAAACACAAAAATTGAGAGAACTGAAACTTTGAATTGGAGAAGTGTACAAGCCAAAGTACAGCTGTGAAAACCTTAACTTTTTCTATGAACATAAGATGTTTAAATGATAAGAAACTAGAAAAACATATATTGCAAGTAATTCGGGGTTTTCGTTTTATTGTTCTGACCGAATTTTATTTTCAAGATCCAAATCCAAATAAAAAACTTCATCCGAAATCAAACCGAAAAATAGATATATAAGTTTCAGCTTGATTTCGTTTCCTGGTTTAATCCAAACAATGCACACCCCTATCGCTAAGTTATATATACAGGATATTAGTAAGCACAATTTGGTACCGAAAATCAAATCTTGCCTATGCAAAGCAAAGTTTGGACAAGAAACGAATCACTATATTACTACTAGAGAGTTTTATATACGTACCATAATTATATTTTATCTTATATCTCTAATTAAACAAGTTAATGCATTTAATTTTGTTGATGAGCTAATCTACCTAAAATGTTCCTGTACAAAGACCAAGGAAAATCTTGATGAAAGTATTAATTAACTAGGAAAGGGTTCATGAAGTATTATTATACTAATTTTTATAAAGAGGCATAGAAAGAACGTTGATGTGTTGCGTCATGCTGCAATTGTGAGTGATTAGTGAGAGAGAATTGAAGTTGAGTAAGTTGATCGATGAAACCAAATAAGCCAAAAATAAAAGGATTACGTACACCAATTTGTTTGGATTAAGTGAAATCTTTAGTGTGGAATAGAAGTAGATTAGCATTAGTTATTAAATAAAGAGAGGCTACCGCAACCTAATGCAGTATGATCTATGGCCACTAACTGTTGATAAGGACTTGCAGGTCTCACGCATTTCAGAGTCATATATATATAACTTACACTTAACCAAATCCTTATACCCATCAGAGTCACACATAACTTACACTTAACTAAATCCTTATAGCTGCACTAAACTTAAGTTTACATTTTTTAAATTGTATATTGTATACACTAATTTGTAATGTATCAAATTAAGCATCCAATAAGAAATAACCCCGACAAGCCTATACTATAATCATCACACTACTAATTTTTGCATTATACAATCTCCGATTACTTTTCTTTTTAAATGCAATTACGTCGTATGGTGACAATCTCTAATTATTAATCCCAGTATAACGTAATCCCTAAACCACACAAACCCTACACTGGCTACCCACATACTACCAGATTATTAATGAGGTTCAATTTGTGCGTCTAGAGAGATAGAAATGTATGGTACTAAGCACAATCTTGAAAACAAAATTATCAAACTTTTCACTAGTGTTTTTGTTTCCGTAACCGGTTGTTACTTGATCCAATAGGAATTGTTAGGCACATATATATTGGAAGTTGAGCACCTTGAGAAGTGAATTCGTTCAGTAAACGCCCAAATATAGTAAACTTTGGGTAAAAAGTAATTAGCTCAAAAGTAGTAATTTACTCGCATATGAAATAGTAACTCCGTCATCTTATTATATTTTTAGAACTTATATTATATATAAACTAATAAGTCATTAAGATATAATGAATTTAAATAAGCAGTATCATTTTCAAATAGACACTAGGTTAAGTTGAACCATCGTCGAATCACGCATATTTCTTGTATAGTCTAGAGAATAGATTCCGTAAAAATGAAATGATAAACAATAATTTACTGATATTGTATCTTTCTGAAATCCAGAGCTTCATCTTCGTTATGGAAGATTTGGTATCTCTAGGTAAAAGATGATCCTGTGACATTACCAAGTCTTCCACATGAACGGAGTTGTCCTAATTAAGAAAGATTTAAGACCAATTTTCATCCCTCAACAAGTTTAAAAATCACCACTCATCATAATTTTTATTTATATATTTTTTTAATAAAAAAATTAAATAAACTTTCCGTTTTCTCTCTCTCTTTTTTTTTCCGTCTATTTTTTATTTTTTGAAAATGGTGAGAAATGAGGTAGTACTAAGAGATGATGGACAGTCGTTATCAATTCAAAAAAGGGGTGGATTAGGGGTCAACAACTAATTAAGGTTGTTAAAGTGGCAATAATTAAGACAAATGAGTGATGGAAAGCTTAAAGTCCGAAAGAAAAAGAAAGAGCAAAGAGATAATACTTATAATACTCACTGAAAAGAGAGAGTTGTAAGTCCATAAATATAATAATGGGGCAGATAGTGAATGAGTGATTTGAGTAGTACACTCTGTGTAGGGACAGCCCGCAATCCACCAAATAAAATATGATTTACTTCATCATCACATTGAAAGTTCCCAAAGATTTTAACAGAAGATAAAAAATATTACAATTATAAGAAGCAGAAAGATCCATTGCAAAATTGACAGAAAATATCAAAACCCCACCACAAGCTAAGAGTGCATACCACGTTTCGGCTTCCCGACTCCTCTTCTTGATCTTACCAACGGCAACACTTCTAGAATTATTGTCAAGAAGTGTAATCGGATAACTTTGAATTTTTTTTTAATTAAAGATTTTGTGTTTAAATTTTAACAATGAAGAATTTTGTAGTAGGAATCACTTTACTCCACAAGGGGGAAGAAATGAAAAAATAGTCAGATTTATAAGTGGTCGTTTAAAAATAGTAAGAGTTTCAAAAGTAAACAAAATTATGCTGGAAGTTTAAATATAGGTGCATGATAATAGGTGAATTAGACTATACTTTCACCCCTAATGAACCATACTTTATTATGTTTTAATGTAAATATTGATAACAAAATGCTCTGATTAGTGTTTTTATGCTTTGCAGGATATATTCTGTGATGGGAGATACTTTGGAGCAATTTGGAGTCAATTAAGGGAGTTTGAGGCTAATCGAGAAGAACCCGTGAGAAAAGCACAAGAAAAAGGTTAAATTGGCTAGAAATAGCCCACCGCGAACGCGGTTGGAGTGCGGTGGCAAGAATAACTGGAAGCAGAATGTGTGTAATCCACCGCGGTCGCGCAGCGTTCCTGCTGCGGCCGCGGGCGAAAGCTGAAAGACCAGAAAAGCTGAAGGACTTAAGTGCAAAACACGAGAATAAATTGCCAAACCCTATTTAAACATTGTGAATCCGCCCAAGAGAAGGAGATTCTTGTTTTTAGACACAAAAAGGAGGCAAGAATCATTGTGAGAAGACAAGCAACAATTAGAGTTTTATATTTTCTTCCCTTGATCTTTATTTCGATTATTATGGTTTCCTCTAGGTTTTTATGTTCTTAAGCATGAGTAGCTAACTTTTCTAATCTAAGATTTTGTTGGAACCCGTTGGGGATAAACTAATTGTGATATTAATATAGTTTTGTTTGGTTGTTAATCTCTATTTGCTCAACTACGTTATTGTTGTAGTTGATTGAAGGGCCCTCAATTAGCTGTGCTTATTTATTATGTGTGTACTTGAGAGAGAGTGCATATTTAGGTAATTGTTTGAACAACATCACTCTCGGAGTATAGGCGAGACTCATAACCGAGGGTTTAGAGGTTGGATTAGAGATAACGATACCTCAGGTGCAATCTAAAATGAACTGTAATATAATCTAGCTAGCTTAACTTGAGAGAGTGTATCTAGTAAATTATCATACTTACTTGAAAGACATTTATGATAACTGGAGTGTTCATGATTGATAGAGACAACTAAGTCAAAACTATAGGAACTACACAAGAAGGAATTTGACCAATGGGGGAAACCATAACCTTGGACCTTTATTCCAATTGTTTACACCTTATTGTTAGTTAATCTTTAGTTTATTATTTTTGTTCAGCTGTAGTAGTATAAACAACACAAAGTGATATTCATAACTTTTGAGAAAGTTGATTATTGAGAATTTCGTACTCTAACAACAGCAATAATTGATACGTTAATTCCTTGTGGGATTCGACTCTGGGCAAAATACAAGGATTATATTTGCAACGCCCACTACTTAGTCTTTTAATAGACATAGTTGAGCGTGATCAGTGCACTGAACTCCAGTATATTATGCTGGACCGGTCTCTGTTGCAGCAAAATAGTAGCTATTTTTCAATGACTTGGCAAACACTGACTATTTTTAAACGACCAATCCGAAAACTAGCTATTCGTGCTCCTTAAAGGAGTATGCTGTGATTTTGATTAATTATACCGGTGAGCTTTTGAATACTAGATGATTAAAAAGCAATAGCTCTCCCAAGACAAAAACTATATTTCCTTGAGGTAATAAACTTTACTCTGGCCTCTTAGGAGAGCCAGATTTAATCAGTGACGAAGTCAAAAATTTACTCAAGGGTGTTCAATCTTAAAAGAAGTGAAACAAATTCCTCGATAAAGGAAGCTGAGTATATGTTATATACTGCTAAAACCTAATAATTTTGTTGGGATCGAAATAACATGCTGCATGCAGAAACTAACAATACAAAGCTTGGTGAACGATAAATCATGAAGACAAAAGAAAAATATACTAAACTAAGCATAATAGTTGATAATTGTTTGATCAATTGATCTACATATGATAAAACTAATATAAAAGAAGAAAAACTATCGAGAGAAAAATCTCCCCCTAAACAAAACTCTTTAATGACTACATTGTGGATGCTTTTATTTGTTTGTTTTGTGAGAAGTAGAGATCCTTAGTTTATAGATGTGCAAAACTTGTCTTCCAAGAAAAGGATAAGACATATTAAGGAGATTTAATCCTTCTAGGAGTCTTTTTCCATTCCTTCAAGAAAAAAGAGTCCTAATAGAATTAGAAATTCAGGGCAAAATCCTAACAATCTCCCCTTGGCCTGAATTTTCTTGACAAAGTTGATTCATCTTCTTCACCTAATCTTCATCACTGCTGCTTTCCATGATTAAAAATCGGTATAGGTTAAAAATCTTGGTATTGGTTAAAAGAAGCCCAAGTATGGGTTAAAAAGAGCCCACGTGTTAAGAATAAACATGGGTAAAAGAAGCCCATGCATTAAAAAGAAGCATGAGTTAAAACTGACACTGGAACTCATGCGTTGCAAGTAGGCATGACTTAAAACTGGCATTGATTAAAAGCAACAAAAATATGGGTTGGAAAGAGTTTTATTCCAATAAAGATGCAGCAACAGACGTTTTGAATACAATTGTAATTGTAAATTTATCTCAACATGTAGCATGTTGAATAAATCTTCATTATCGTCTTGATCTAAACACGCATTGAATCTGTCTTCAACCTCGTTCAACCATTGACTCTGAACCATTGGCTCTGATACCACTTGTTGGGATCGAAAGAACATGGTGCATGCGGAAACTAACAATACAAAGCTTGGTGAACGATAAATCATGACGACAAAAGAAAAATATACTAAACTAAGCATAATACCTGATGATTGTTTGATCAATTGATCTACATATGATAAAACTAATATAAAAGAAGAAAAACTATCGAGAGAAAAATCTCCCCCCTAAACAAAACTCTTTAATGACTACATTGTGGATGCTTTTATTTGTTTGTTTTGTGAGAAGTAGAGATCCTTAATTTATAGATGTGCAAAACTTGTCTTCCAAGAAAAGGATAAGACATATTAAGGAGATTTAATCCTTCTAGGAGCCTTTTTCCCTTCCTTCAAGAAAAAAGAGTCCTAATATAATTAGAAATTCAGGGCAAAATCCTAACAAATTTACCTATATATGCATTGTAATTTTTTATGAAAGGTGGTCAATTGATCAACCTTTAACAAATGTAGCTTCGCCCCTGGATGCAATGTATCGGTACCAGGTTCAATTCAATCTAGTACTTTTGGTGGGGAATATAAATTTATGTGTAAATAATTATTAGTATTACAATATATAGTAATATGAACCCATAACTTTAAAAATACATTCGATTCGATGCTAAATATTTTAAAAGTTAAACCCATAAAACTTAAATCCTAAATCCATCTCTGTCGGCCAGCTGATTGTTATGTAATATCTATAAACTGGCTAGAAGAAGAATTAGGCCATAGAAAGCATAGCGTATTATCGACATAAAATAGCTAAAGTAGAAACATTTCATCTTATGTTATTAATACTGTCAAAATTGATAGAATAGGAGTCGCATGACATAGAGCGTACATGGGTAAAATTGTAATAGTAGGTTTCTGTTATTAGTTAATTAACGAGTCATTAGAGGTGTTAGTTACATGATACTCACCCCGTCCAAAATAAGTGATTTTTTGGTATTTTTCTTGTGGCCAAAATAAGTAATTTTTTCGGATTTCAAGAAAGAATTAATTATTATTTTACCTACATTGCCCTTGGAGTAAATAGTGTTGGAGTATGTGTTAGAAGTATTTATGTGAGATAATAAAGATTAATATGGTCAATTTCATTGCTAATTAATATTAAAAAGTGAATTTCTTAATTTACGTGAAAATATGCACACAAAAAAAATCACTTATATTGGACCGGAGAGAATAACAGATAGGTTGTTAGGAGTACAATAGCTGTAATAAGTTAGTAAAATTTATTTTACATTGCATAAGTAAGTTGAAGGGTATACTTACATATTATTCGATTCGTTATAGAGTAGAAAATTTCTCTCTCTCGAACTCCTACTCTCTCTTTCACTCTGTATCTCATACGAACTAATTAGGGTCCTAACGCCATTCCTCTCAAATTAATTCAGCAATGCAGAAAGCCAATTTTGATCATAACCATGCATTGTATCTTTACCCTTCTGATACAATTAGAGCATCATTTATTGATCACGCCCAGCTCTTGTCTTAAAAAGGATAAGCAATAACCATAAATATATATATTAAGTTATAGAGTCCAGAGTCGAATCCAGCATAGAACTAATGCTAGCTAAGTTATTCAATATAACTGATAAACAGGTTCAAACAATTTCATAGTTATAAAAATTGTAATTCTACTTTTAAAACAATTAATTAACAAATATTAAAAAGCCACTAAAAATGATCAGCTAGGAACAGTAAAGTAGTATTCAGGTGTAAAATCCCTAGGATCATGATTTCCCCCATTATCGATATGAATGTATAATGTGTTTAATATAATCTCGCCGAACTATTCTCCATTAATCGCGAGTTCTCTTTTACGCAATTATCTCTCAATCAAAAACACTAATTTTTTAGAATTATTCTCTCGAACTTAACTTTAGCTAACAACTCAAACGACTCAAAAAGATCGCGTCAAAACTTTATTATTTCTAATCTCACTTTAATTCCAAGCAATCAATTTCTTAATTTACTCGGAAGTGAGGCAAACAACTACCTAACCATGTAATCTCTCTCGAGTAATACAAGATATATGTATACGGTAAAATCGGGCCCACCCCTTGCGTGAATTGATCGGGACTGGAATGTGATAAATTAAGATTCGACCTTGAACCCATACTGAACCAAGTTCGAGGTTCAACTGTCAAAGCTCAAGCCCCCATGACAGAACAAAATCTAGATCGAGGGAAATTTGTTGAGTCGCATAACAGAAAGACGAAATATCCGCGATCAAGCGTAGATCACGACGACGATCTCGACATGTATCAATGATAGGCCGATTAATTAGCCAATCATGAGATTTCTTACTTCATTTAGAACTGTACCAAGAGTAGGACTTCCCTACTATATAAAGGTGGTTTGATCATTTGTAAAACATCAGAACATTTACACAATACAAAGCAATACATTGTCTTTTTCTAGCTTTCAATATCTTGTTACTCGGTTCTTATATCAATTGAAATTTCTCTTGGTTCAAGGGTGATCTAACTCAAGGGACAAGATTTTTCGATTCGTTTGGTTTGCATTTATTTCTTTTATAGCCAATTTCAATATTAATATATTTTCTCATTTGTGCCAAGTTATATCACGTATCCTTAAAACCGCGTATAAATTCAATTGTTATCCATTTTTAGGTTAAACAGTTTGGCACCCACCGTGGGGCTAAGGATAATAGTGATTACCTGGTACTAGCTTTCGTAACACACACTATTTTACACTTGTTCTTATGAGTATCTTTGTTTCCAGGGTCAAAATGAACCCTCAGCAGCACCTCTACACGTAGACAATGACTTCGGTCACCATGATGAAAATGACAACATAACACCAGGGAATGACGTACCTCCAGTTGCCCTCAATGTTGTTCCGACTGTAGATCCAATCGACGTCAGCTCGCATGTAGCCATCAATGCAAATTTGGCCGTCGATTCCGAGAGTAGCGTCCGTAGGGAAGTTCGATCGGCAGCTCAAAGCACACATGGCAGCGAAGAGGGAGGAATCAGCCTTTGTGTGATCTTCAAAATGTTGCAGGCTCAACAAGCCATGATAGCCCAACTCCAAAACAAGAATCATGCACCAAGCAGGTGTGATGACCCAATGGGTTATCTTGTATTTTAGGACTTTATTCCACGCTCGTTAGCCTTAAGAATCTTATAATTTCTTCCTCGATTTGCGTGCGCAGTTCGAGCGTAATTTCGGAGAGCCTTTACGTATAAATAGAAGAAATAATACTTTTAGAAATTAAAAGTGATTTTTAGTTGACTTTGGTCAACATTTTGAGTAAACGTACCCGGTCCCGTGTTCCGACGGTCCCGGTGGGTCGTAATAAAATATGACATATGTCCGGAATCAAATTTCGAGATCCATAGCTCGAGAAATGAATTTTTGACTAGAATTGAATTTCACAAAAAATCTATGGTTTTAAAGTATGTGTTTAATGCTTGATTTTGATGGTATCGGTCTGAGCTGGTCCTAAGTTCGTAGCTGGCTATTGCGCAAGAGACCTGAGGTTGATCTGCTGACCTCCGCAGATTCCTGGAGTACCCTCCTATATACTCTTTTATTGTTTTTCACTAGTTCATAAACAGTTATACATTTTTCTTTCAGCCAAATATTTGTAGTAAATTCTAGTAGTCCGTGAATTGTGACATCAGACCCTGGGTAGCTATACATATAGATTTCACATGCGCAGTATTATTACGCAAGTTTCGTTTCTTACTTCAAATTATTATGTTTTGAGTTGTAGTGGTTCTCAGTATTTTGTAAGATTATTACGTTGCAAACTTATAATGCTAGCTTGCCTAGAAAGTGCAGCATTAGGCGCCATCACGGTCCCGACGGTGGGAATTCGAGTCGTGACATGTTGGTATCTGATCACTAGGGTTCTTAGGTCTCACAATTCATGGACAAGATTAGTAGAGTCTGGGGGATCGGTACGGAGACGTTAGTACTTATCTCCCAGAGGCTATAAACTTAAGAACAAGTTCACTTTTATTCAACTCTGTCATGCAATTCTTGTATACCAATATTGATTGAACTCTTCTATTCTTATTCTCTCGCAGATGGCGAGGACATGTACCGCTTCTTCCACTGATCAACAGCTGGACCCTCCAGCAGCAGCTCCTACGAGGAGCAGAGGCTGAGGCCGTGGTAGGGGCAGGGCTCAGCCCAGCGCCCGGGCAGCAACTCCAGCTGCGGAGCCTCAGGTAGAGTTTGATGAGGAGGCTCCAGCTCAGACCGTTCTAGCAGGACCAACTCAGGTCCCAAAGGGTTTATTGCTACCCCGGTAATTCAGGATGCCTTGGTCCGATTAGTGGGCCTTATGGAGAGTGTGGCCCAGACTGGCGCATTCCCCATGGCACCAGCCGTGTCTCAGGATGGAGGAGGAGCTTAGACTCCTGCCACCCACACTCCGGAGCAGATTCCTCCCTAGTTTCAGACTCCACCAGCCCATCCAGTTGGGGTAGTTCAGCCAGTTGCTGCAGCACCGCCCGTTGATGGGGCAACTATGTCCTCCGAGTCTTTGTGGAGGTTGGATAGGTTTACCAAGATTTTTCCAGTTCATTTCACAGTTCCACTTCAGAGGAACCCAAGGAGTACCTTGATAGCTTCCATGAGGTTCTTCGGAACATGGGTATATTGGAGACCAATGAGGTCGACTTTGCTGCTTTCCAAATGACTGGTTCCGCCAAGAAATGGTGGAGGGATTATTTGTTAAATAGACCAGCCGGTTCGCGTACTCTTACTTGGGATCAGTTCTCACATCTCTTCATGGAGACGTTTCTGCCTATTACTACGAGAGAGGAGCATCGTCGGTTTGAGTGTCTCCTGTAGGGCAGCATGACTGTTACTCGGTATGAGACCCGGTTCGTGGATTTGGCCCGTCATGCTATTCTTTTACTCCCCCCACACACAGAGAGAGAGAGAGAGAGAGAGAGAGAGAGAGAGAGAGAGAGGAGGTTTATTGGATTGGGAGGTCATGGGTCAGATAAGAGACCTCGCCATTCCGGTGGATTCAGCGGTGCCTCGTCTTGAGGCAGGGGTACTTATGGTAGAGTCTATTCTTCCAGGCCATTTCATTCAGCACTTCAAGCATCCCACGGTGCCCCAGGTGGTCGTGGGTCTTATATGCCTTACTCTGATCAGCCAGCCCCTATCAGTGAACCTCCTTTTCAAAGCTTTTAGGGTGGTTATTCAGGTCGACAAAGTTAGTTTTTCGGTCAGCAGTCTCAGCAGCCGAGGTCATGTTATACTTGTGGTGACCCGAGGCACATTGCTAAGTATTGTCCTCGTGCGTCGAGTAGTTCTCAGTACCAGAGTTCTCGTGCCATGTTCCGACACCACCTGCCCATCCAACCAGAGGTAGAGGTCAGGTAGCCAGAGGTAGGGGCCAGATTGTTAGAGGTGGAGGTCAGTCCGCTAGAGGTGGAGGCCCGCCTGTCAGAGGTTGTCCTAGAGACATGGTTCAGGGTGGTGGGGCCCACCCCCGATGTTATGCCTTTCCAACCAGACCTGAGGCTGAGTCCTCTAATGCTGTTATCATAGGTACTGTTTCAATTTACAATATAGATGCTTCAAATCTATTTGATCCGGGGTCTACTTGCTTCTATGTATCATCTTATTTTGCTTCATATTTGGTTGTGCCCTGTGATTCTTTGAGTGCCCATGTATATGTGTCCACGCCCGTGGGGGATGCTATTGTTGTAGATCGTGTATATCGCTCGTGTGTGGTCGTTATTGGAGGTTTGAGACCAGTGTAGACCTTTTGCTCCTCAATATGGTGGATTTCGATGTTATATTAGGCATGGACTAACTTTCATCGTATTACACTATCTTGGATTGTCATGCCATGACAATGACATTAGCCTTGTTGGGGTTGCCTCGATTAGAGTGGAGCGGTACTTCTGGTCATTCCTCCAGCAGATTTATTTCTTATATCTGGCTCAGCGTATGGTCGAGAAAGGGTGTTTGGCTTATTTGGCTTATGTTTGTGATTCTAGTGCTGAGGTTCCTTCTATGGATTCGGTGCTCATTGTTCAGGAGTTTCCTGAGGTATTTTCTGCAGACCTGCCGGACAGGGATATTGACTTTTGCATTGATGTGGCTACAGGCACTCAGCCTATTTCTATTCTGCCATACCGTATGGCCCCACCAGAGTTGAAGGAATTACAGGAATAGTTAAAGGATTTGCTTGATAAGGGCTTCATTAGACCTAGTGTCTCGTCCTGGGGTGCGCCGGTTTTGTTCGTGAAGAAGAAGGATGGATCTATGAGGATGTGTATAGATTATTGGCAATTGAAAAAAGTTACTATCAAGAACAAGTATCCGTTGCCGATGATTGAATATTTGTTTGATCAGCTTCAGGTTGCCAAGGTGTTTTCAAAGATTGATTTTGGAGCAAGAATTGACCCCACGATCCTTCAAAGTCTATGACACAAGAACGGAGCATATCCTCCAAAATCCTCCAAAGTATGAGGACTATGAGTTTTTTGTGATGTCCTTTGGGTTGACCAATGGCCCCGTAACATTCCTGGACTTGATGAACCGAGTGTTCAAGCCTTACCTGGATTCATTTGTGATTGTGTTTATTGATGACATTTTGATATACTCCCGCAGTCGGGAGGAGCATGAGCAGCACCTCTGGATAGTGCTCCAGACCTTAAGAAACAACCAGTTGCACGCTAAATTTTTTAAGTGCGAGTTTTGGTTGGATTCAGTTTCTTTCTTGGGTCACGTCGTACCAGCAGAGGGTATTCAGGTGGATCCTAAGAAGATTGAGGTAGTCAAGAAATGGCCTAGACCTACTTCAGCCACAGAGATCAAGAGCTTCTTGGGTTTGGTAGGTTATTATCATTAGTTTATGGAGGGGTTTTCATCTATAGCAGCCCTGATGACTAGGTTGACTCAAAAGAGTTCCCCCTTTAGATGGTCGGACGAGTGTGAGGCGAGCTTCCAGAAGCTCAAGATAGACTTGACTTCAAAATCGGTGTTGGGATTCTCATCGAGTTCAGGATCTTACACGGTATATTAGATTCCTCCCGCGTGGGGCTCGGAGTAGTGGTTATGTAGGAGAGCAGGGTTATAGCATATGCATCTTGTCAGTTGATGGTTCTTGAGAAGAATTACCCAGTTCATGACTTATAGTTGGCAGCTATTGTTTACGCGCTGAATATTTGGAGGAACTATCTTTATGGCGTGTCGTGTGAGGTTTTCACGGATCATCGCAGCCTTCGGTATTTGTTCAAGCAAAAGGATCTCAATTTGAGGCAAAGGAGATGGTTAGAGCTATTGAAAGACTATGATATCACTATATTGTATCATCTGGGAAAGGCACATGTGGTGGCCAATGCATTGAGTAGGAAGGCAGTGAATATGGGCAGCCTTGCCTTCATTCTAGTCTTTGAGATGCCGCTAGCTTCAAATATTCAGACTTTGGCCAACCGGTTTGTGAGGTTGGATATTTTAGATCCCGGTCGTGTTCTATCTTGTACAGTCGCTCGGTCTTCCTTGTTTGAGCGTATCAGAGATCGACAATGTGATGACCCTCACTTGAGGGTCCTTAGGGACACAGTTCGGCACGGTGGTGCCAAGCAGGTTACGGTTGGAGATAATGATATTTTGAGGATGCAGGGTCGTGTATGTGTGCCTAATGTAGATTGGCTTTGTGAGTTGAGCCTTGAGGAAGCTCACAGTTATCGGTATTCTATTCATCCGGGGGCTACCAAGATGTACCAAGACCTGCGACAACATTATTGGTGGAGGAGGATGAAGAAAGATATAGTTGCTTATGTGGCTCGGTGATTGAATTGTCAGCATGTGAAATATGAGCATCAGATACCCGGTGGTTTTCTTCAGCAGATGGAGATTCCTGAGTGGAAGTGGGAGCGTATCACTATGGACTTTGTTGTTAGACTCCCACGGACTCATATGAAGTTCGACATTGTGTAGGTTATTGTGGATATGATGACTAAATCAGCACACTTCATTCGTGTGGCAGTTACCTATTCCTCGGAGCGGTTAGCCGAGATTTATATTCGGGAGATCGTTCGTCTTCACGTTGTGCCCGTGTCTATCAATTGTGATCGAGGTACGCAGTTTACCTCGCACTTTTGGAGGCAGTACAACGTGAGTTGGGTACACAATTTGAGTTGAGCACAACATTCCATCTTCAGACAGACGGGTAGTCCGAGCGTACTATTCAGATTTTGGAGGATATGCTCCGCGCTTGTGTCATAGACTTTGGAGGATCGTGGGGTCAATTCTTGCCCCATGTAGAGTTCGCCTACAATAACAACTACCAATCGAGCATTCATATGGCTCTCTATGAGGCATTATATGGTAGACGATGTAGGTCTCCAGTTGGGTGGTTTGAGCCGGGGGAGGCTCGATAGTTGGGTACAGATTTAGTACAGGAGCCCTTGGATAAGGTCAAGATTATTGAGGATTGCCTTCGTATAGCTCAGTCCAGAAGAGTTATGTCGATCGTAAAGTTCGTGATGTGGTATTCATGGTCGGGGAGAGAGTATTGCTTCGGGTATCGCCCATGAAGGGTGTCATGAGGTTTGGGAAGAAGGGCAAGTTGAGCCCTAGGTATATCAGACCATTTGAGATTCTTGCGAGAGTGGGAGATGGCTATAGACTTGCGTTGCCTATAGGGTTATGATCAGTTCATCCATTATTTCATGTGTCCATGCTCCGGAATTATCATGGTGACCCGTCCCACGTATTAGATTTTAGCTCCGTCCAGTTGGACTAGGATTTGACTTATGAGGAGGAGCCGGTAGCCATTCTAGACCGGAAGGTTCGACAACTGAGGTCGAAGAGCTATCCATCAGTTCAAGTGCAGTGAGGTCAGCCTGTTGAGGTAGCTACTTGGGAGTCCGAGCCGGACATGCGGAGTAGATATCCCCACTAATTCTCCAATTCAGGTACTTTTCTATGTCCGTTCGAGGACGAACGTTTCTTTTAGAGGTATAGATTGTGATGACCCAAGGGTTCATCTTGTGTTTTAGGACTTTATTCCACGCTCGCTAGCCTTAAAAATTGTAATGACCCGACTGGTCGTTTTGAGATCCAGTGCGTCGTTCAGTAGTTAGGAGTCATGAACAACTTCATTTCGGGTATTGTGACTTGTATGTATGGTCAGAGTTGAAATTCAGGAGGTTCGGAGTTAAATTGAAAGGAAAATTCTCATTTCAGAAGCCTTAAGTTGAAGAAATTGAGTAAGACTGGAATTTTGAGTAAACGACCTCGGAATCAGGATCCGAAGATTCTAGTAGAATCGTATGGTGACTTCGGACTTGGGCGTATGTCCGGATCAAGATTTGGATAACCCGAGAGTGTTTCTGTGTATATTGTGGAAGTCAACATTTTTGAAGAAATTTCCTAAGTTTGGCTTGAAGCGCATTTCAATGATATTGATGTCCGTTTGGGATTCCGAGTCTGGGAGTAGCTCCGTATTGTGATTCTGGAGTTGGGAGCGCGATTGGAAGTGAATTCGGATGTCCGGAGATCATTTTGAAGTAATTTGGCTAAAGATAGAAATTTGAAGGTTTTTGAGAAGTTTGACCGAGAGTTTGACTTTTTGATATCGGGGTCAAATTCCAGTTCTGAAAATTGGAGCAGGTCTGTAATGTCGAATATGACTTGTGTGCAAAATTTTGGGTCAATCGGACATGATTTGATAGGTTTCGGCGTCGGATGTAGAAGTTTGAAATTCTAAGTTCTTGAAGATTTGGATTGGAGAGCGATTCATGATTTCGACGTTGTTTGATGTGATTTGAGGCCTCGAGCGTGTTCGTATCATGTTTTGGGATATGTTGGTATAATTGGTTTAGGTCCCGAGGGCCTCGGGTGGATTTCGGAAGGTTAACAGAATGAATTTCGGACGAAAAAGAAGGAAAACAAAATTGCAGAAATTTTCTGGTGCATTTTTGGACAGCAAATTGTGCGTCGAGGAGCTAACTTTGGAAGCGTATATATAAGAATCAATAAGGAATATGAATATTTGCAAAACATGAAAGTTGTAGATATTGAAGTCTAGTTTTAAGAACATTAAACCATTTGTCACTTGGAGTTTTGTGCAAAACGTTATGACCGATTGAAGAAGACTGGTGGAGCAGTTTTCGCAAGAATTTTCTGATGCCTGGAGATGACTTAAGAAGCTCATATCTCGGGATATATAAGGAGTTATATGGTGTAGAACCTAGCAAATTAAATATCTTCGAGTCTAGTTTTTAAATCTTCAAATCCTTTGTTATTTGGATATTTCTACAAGAAGTTATGGGTGTTTTAACAAAAGGTGTCCAACAAGAGAAAATTTTAATAGGATGTACAACCTGTACAACACAAGTGCAAGGTACAACCCAATGAAGCATGGGCAGATTCTTTAAACACGAATTTTGCCCATTTTCTTCATTTCTTTCATTTGGCTTGGATTATTTTGGAGAGCATTTCAAGGGGGATTTCATCAAGCATCAAAGGTAAGTTGTTTCTACTTATTTTCAAGTTAAATACAAGATTTATTACATAGATTTGATATGAAAATGTGGGAATAATGTGGGAATTTGCTAAGAAACCTAGAATTTGGAAAATGTGATCTTTTGCCACGATTTGAGCATGAATTTTTGAAGTAAATTGTATAATTTAATTAGTAAGGCTTCAGGTAATTTAATCCTTCAAGAAATTTCAAAATCCGAACGAGTGGGCTTGGGGTCGAAATTCCAAGTTTCTTCAAGAACACCTAATTTTGGGATTTCCTTGTTAATTCTCCTTCTTTGAACTTAAAATGATTCGATTATTCTATATTTGGCTAGTTGCGAGCCGTCGAGAGTAGATTTCGGAGATTCGGGCGCATCTTTGATCCGAGGGGTGATTTCGTCGAGGTGAGTCTCCTTTCTAACCTCGTAAGAGGGAAATTATCCCTCTAGGTAACCTTGTTTGCTATGTGATCTTGTTTGGGCGCTACGTACGCACCGAGTGACGAGAGTCCGTACGTAGCGGCTATTACTGCTTCGTCCGGCTAGTTAGGACACAATATGTTCATTGTTTTTCCCTGTTGTAGCATATATATGACTTGTATACTTGTGTGATTGGTATTGTTGTCTTTAAACGTTGTGATACTTGGATTGATTTATGTGTGATAAGAAAATCACGGTATGGGATCTGTCCGTACGCCACGACAGAGTGATGATTGATTATATTATGGGATCGGTCCGTACGCCACGGTAGAGTGATGATTGATTATATTATGGGATCGGGCCGTATGCTATGGCTGAGTGATGAGAGAGTATATTATGGGATCGGGTCGTACGCCACGACGAAGACTACAGGGTGGGATCGGTCCGTACGCCATGACGGAAATTGAGACTACAGGGTGGGATCGGGCCGTACGCCACGATGAAGATTTACAGGATGGTATCGGGTCGTACGCCACTGCAGAGCGATGTGAGTGAGTACCATATGGGAGCGGGCCGTACGCCACGGCGGATACCAAACTTGTTTGATTTGAGATTGTTATTTATTGCCGGATATTGATGTACTTGATTATTTGTTTTACTTGCCTACAGTTTTCCTTACATACTGCTTACTTTATTACTGTTGGACCTTAGTGAGTATCGAGTCGACCTCTCGTCACTACTTCTTCGAGTTTAGACGGGATACTCACTGGGTACATATATGTATATATACTCATGCTACACTTTCTGTGCAGTTTGTTGCACAAGTACCTTCATAGTTCGGAAAATGATTCGGAGACTTACTCGGGCTGCATTCATCTGGAGGCCTTCCGCAGTTGACATAGTCTCCTTCCTTTTATATCTTTGCTTGTATTTTATTGCATTTGTCCCATTTATTCTCGGACAAGAGTTGTGTAACTGTATAAATTCTTAGAAACTGCTCATGTACTTGTGTCACCGGGTTCTGGGGATGTGTTGAGTCTTATTTTATTGAATTAAATAGATTTCTTGTCGTGTTTAATTTACAAAAAATTATTTATTTGATTATGAAATGCAATAAAGGCAACGATTTTGAAATTGTTAAACAGGAAGGTATTTCAACTGATTAAGGGGTTGGCTTTCCTGACAGTGGTGTCCGGCGCCATCACAACCCATAGGTTTTGGGTCGTGATAAAAATCTTATAATTTCCTCCTCGATTTGTGTGCGCAGTCCAGACGTAATTTCGGAAAGCCTTTATGTGGAAAATAGAAGAAATAATACTTTTTATAAATTAAAAGTGATTTTTAGTTGAATCTGGTCAACATTTTGAGTAAACGGACCTGGGCCCTTGTTCGGACGGTCCCGGTGTGTCCGCAGTAAAATATGGGATCCGGGCGTATGCCCGGAATCGAATTCCGAGATCCATTGCCCGAGAAATGAATTTTTGACTAAAATTGAATTTAAGAAAAATCTATGGTTTGAAAAATCATGGGGTCGGTTGTACTGATGCTGCACTCTGCACTTTCTGTGCAGATCCAGGTATTGGTCTGATCTGATCTTGAGTTCGTAGATGGCTATTGCGCAGGAGACCCGAGGTAGATCTGCTGACGTCAGCATATTCCTGGAGTCCCCTCATATATACTCTTTTACTGTTTTCGCTAGTTCATAAATAGTTATACATTTTTCTTTCAGCCAAATATTAGTAGTAAATTCTTAATAGTCCGTGAATTGTGACACCAGACCCTGGGTAGCTAGACATATAGATTTCACATGCGCAGTATTATTATGCAAGTTTCGTTTCTTACATTAATTATTATGTTGTGAGTTGTAGTGGTTCTCAGTATTTTGTAAGATTATTACGTTGCAAACTTCTAATGTTGGCTTGCGTAGCAAGTGTAGTGTTAGGCTCCATCACGGTCTCGATGGTGGGAATTCGGGTCGTGATAGCAGGATCGAGCTTGAGCCGTACAAGGAAGTCTTTCCCAGGGTCGGTTTCAAGGAAATTGAACGGAAATGAATCGGTGGCCGATCCCGCAATCATGAAGATGCTCGAGGAACTAACGAAACGAGTTGAATCGAGGAAAAGAAGATCAAAGCAAACGACCAGAAGGTTGAAACCTACAACTCCAGGGTTGATCAAATCCCAGGGGCACCACCAATATTGAAGGGTTTGGATTCCAAAAAGTTCGTAGGAAAGCCCTTCCCCCCGAACGCGGCTCCCAGACAGATCCCCAAGAAGTTCCGCATGCCCGAGATTCCTAAGTACAATGGACCGACCGACCCCAACGAGCATGTCACCTCTTACACATGTGCAATCAAAAGGAATGATCTAGAGGACAACGAGATCGAATCTATATTACTAAAGAATGGGCCCTATCAAAGGGAGCTATGATATGGTACAACAATTTACCACCTAACTTTATTGATTCTTTTGCTATGCTTGCAGATTCTTTTGTAAAGGCACACGCCAGAGCTATAAAGGTCGATACTAAGAAGTCGGACCTTTTTAAGGTAAGTCAGAAAGATAACAATATTCTTAGAGAGTTTGTGTCTCGGTTCCAAATGGAACAAATGGATCTACCACCCGTCGCCGATGATTGGGACGTTCAAGATTTTACTCAGGGGCTCAATGTAAAAAGTTCAGTGGCTTCACAGTAGTTGCATCAGAACTTGATTGAGTACCCGGCTCTTACCTGGGCCGATGTACATATTCAGTATCAATCAAAGATTAGAGTCGAAGACGATCAGCTGGGGACTCCTTCCGAGTCCATTTATCCTATCAGGCCCATTGACAGAATCAATATGGATATTAATAAAGAACCAAGGTTGAATATGGATTGACACCGGCTGAATAGGGAGTCAATATGGAAATTATCTGGGCGAAACCATGTACGAAGTGAAAGGAGGAATGACCTAGGCCAAAGCTTTCGAGGGCTCATGAGCAAGAATTGATGGCTCAAGAAAAATCGAAGTCCATGTGAAGTTGTTTTTCTTCTTCAGCAATGAGAAAAATTGATGGCTCTTATCGGAGGACCTCGAGATGAATCGCCCCAGGGCGGCTATGCGTCCGGTTAACCTCTGCATGTTTTTTACGTTTCTTACTACCATGATTTCATCGTTAGCTTTGATCTTGTCGGGGTTGATCTCGATTCTGATCGGATACCATGAATTTGAGAAATTTTCCTGACCCGACCCTGAATGCGCACTTTTTCGGGTTCAGCTTCTTGTTGTATTTCCACAATATATTGAAGGTACAAATGCTTCAAATGGTATTCTGCTCGCAGGGACTTAACTAACATATCATCAATGTAAACTTCCATAGATTTCCCTATTTGTTCTTCCAACATCGGGTTTACTAGGCATTGGTAAGTGGCACCGCTTTTTTAAATCCAAATGGCATTACGTTATAGTAGTAGGTACCATATTTAGTGATGAACGAGATATTTTCCTGATCATCCATGTTCATTTGTATTTGGTTGTACCCGAAATAGGCATCGAGAAAACTAAGGGTCTCGTGGCCGGCCGTGGCATCGATCATTCGATCTATATTAGGCAAAGGAAAATAATCCTTGGGGTGTGCTTTATTTATATCCTTGTAATATATACACATTCTAAGTTTTCTCCCTTTCTTAGGGACTATTTCTACGTTTTCTAACCATTCGGGGTATTTTATTTTCCGGATGGACCCTATTTTAAGAAGCTTGGTTACCTCGTCTTTGATGAATGGATGCTTGATCTTGGACTGGGGTCTTATTTTCTGCTTTAGTGGATGAAACTTCGGGTCCAAGCTTAATTTATGGGTGGTGATTTCTGGTGGGATCCCTGTCATGTCGAGATGGGACCAAGCAAAACAATCCATATTAGCTATAAGAAATTGGATAAGTTTTTTCTGAGCTCGGGAGTTAACCTCGTGCCTAGGTATACCTTTTCGTTCGGGAAGATGTTCGATTAGTATGACTTGCTCCAGCTCTTCGACCATTGATTTGGTAGTGTCGAATTCATCAGGGATTATGAAGGATCGAGGGACCCCATAATCATCATCTTCATCAGTCCCCTGCTTTGCTAGTTCGGTCGAGGCTGCCGTATGTGATTGCTATTTGGCCTCCTATTTTCCCTTCAAATTAGACCCCTTCATCAATGAGAGTGCCGATATTGGAATCACTTCGTCAACGGAAAAAATTTCCTTTGCGGCGGGTTGCTCCCCGTAGATTGTTTTGAGTCCCTCTGGTGTCGAGAATTTTAGAACATGCTGAAGGGTCGATGGCACTGCCCTTATGTTGTGGATCCATGGTGTCCCGAACAGGGTGTTATACCTCATATTTCCCTCGATCACGTGGAACTTGGTCTCCTGGATGGTCCTACCCAGGTTCACTAGCAAAGTTATCTAGCCCTTAGTAGTTTCACAAGCCATGTTGAATCCGTTTAGCACTCGGGCCAGGGGCACAACTTGGTCCTGTAGGCCGAGCAGTTTGATCAAATGATGTTGGCCGAACTACCTGGATCAATTAACACACGTTTAACTCTAGTCTTATTAGTGAGTTCAAATATTACTAGTACATCGTTATGCGGCTGCACGATTCCTTCTGCGTCCTCATCGTTGAAGGACAAGGTTAGTTCTGGTACGTAATCACGAGTTCGTTTCTCCCTTGCGATCGACACCTTGGTGCGTTTTAACACTGGCACTTGGGGAATATCTGTTGATACCCAATTTTTCCCAAAATATTTTAAAATTGCATATACAACTCCAAAATCATGCATCAGTAGCAATTGGTATTTTTCCACATTTTTATTAATTTGTCCAGCATTTTATTTCCAATAAATAATACCAAAATTGCATCACAAATGATTTCAAAAGCATTTCTAGATTTAATTTATTGTTTATGGTCCTAATAAAACCAAATTATTTCATAATTAGCCAAATTGGCACCTTTTGGCTATAATTGCAATACCTTTGCAATTATAGCCCAAACATATAATTTTGTATTATTTCTTACCAGAAATTAGTCACTTGTATTTTTTAATACTAAACAATCATTTTAAACCATTTTCTATGCATGAAACTCATTTTTTATAATTATTAGCTATTTTGTAAATTATTATTTCCAATTGGGTATTTAACAAATAGCCTAATTTTTTTTCAATTCTAGCCTAAACTAAACCAGCCCCAAAACTCAATTAAATTAGCCCAAATTCCAGGCCCAATCCATTAATCCACCTGACCTAATTTCTTATTTAATCTGGACTGTTGATCATTTTTGATCAACAGACCAGATCCGTTCTTGCCATAACTAACCTAATAGCCTACCCCCCAAAACCCTCATTCTCTCATTTTCCCTCCGCCGTCTCGTTCTCTCATTCTCTCTCAAGATCTCTGCCTAACCATGTCTCCTACTCGTCGGTCGTTGGCTCGCCGGTAACAATGGTGGTTCCACTATCACCCCTAACCTCTATGGCCCCCCATGCCGGATTTTTGCTACCTTGAGGTCCTCAAGGGACCAGCGGCTGTTCAACTCACACCTATGGTCTGTTCTTGTCGTTCTCAGTCCACCCTTGGCCGTCCGAGTAAGACCTTTCTATTTCCAGCTAAACCTATGGTTTCTAAGCCTGATTTTCTTTATCTCTGGATTACCTCTTTCAAAACTCTAATTCTATCCCTTCACTTTTTAGATCTGTAACGGATCTAAGAGTATTCTGAGTTATTTTGTTGTTTACCATGAGAATCATTCCGATTTTTCAAAAAATTCTTCTTTGTCTTCATAACTTGGGTTTCTTAACCCCTTTTTCAAAATGACTTTTCCTCTGATTTTCAGTGTTGTTCTATGATTTTACTATGTTTAAATGATTTATTTATGTTTTTCCCTTTTATCTGATTCATTATGTTAAACCCTAATTTCTTGGCTAGCTTTGAGTTCTAAGTTTATCTTTGCTTATCTGATTTGTGTGTATGCCTGCTTTCTCATGAGCATGTTCTGAGTTTTTATGATTTTTTACTCTATTATGCTTATTAGGGTTTTGATTCGTCTCTTCTTGCCTATACTGTGATTATCTCATTCATTCACAGAAATTTGTGTTAATTTCATAAGTACTATTTTATTTGAATCCCCGATTTTACGTGATTTATACCCTATTATGCTCATTAGGGTTTCTGATTTTTGTTTCTTCCGCCTATATTTTGTTTATTCTGATTTGTATTAACTTCCTTCAATCAATACTATTTTTGAATCCTTGATTTCCTATAAATCGATACTCCTTTGCCAATTTTCGACTTTAAATCATTTTCTTGCCCTATTATGTGTTTGACTACCTTATTTACTGATTCTAAATATTGTTTCCTTAATTAAGATTTTCTGAACCCAGCCTAATTATCTGCTCTGTACTTACTGTTTGAATTATTTCTTTAAGCTATGCATGGTCTCTTTCCTTATTTGCTACATGTCTTTACCGTTTGAAGCTAATTATGATTCTTACCTTATTCTACCTAGTTTCAAACTATTATATATATATGCTTTCTCTCGTTAACACACACACACGAACAGATTGGTTAAAACTCTCTCTCACACTCAAAGTTTCTCTGTTCTCTTTCTTTGGTTACTTGCTATCATTATGAGTTAGCCGGCTGCAAGCCAAGTCTAATTATTGTGCTCTCCTATTCTTCACTTTGTGTTTACTATCCCTCTACTGGTATGTTCTAATTTCAATTCAAGTCTCAAAACCAACATTTTTTATTACTTTAGTTTATCCTATTTCTAATCTGTTCCTATCTATGGTTTTGTTGTTCAACATGTAATTGACATGTTTACATTATTGTTCATATAGCATGTTACGATATTCCCTACTTCCCTTAGGATTAGCATGCTTATGAATATGTTACCCCCTTTTGTAGTATGTCCCAATGTGACTCTGCTCTATTTTATGTGTATCTGGTTTCTAATAAGAACCTTTCTTTGCAAAGCAATTTTTACCTTAAGTTGTATGATTCTTTGTTGATTCTGAAATTCATGTTGTGTTGATATCATCAACATATCCCCCTAATCCCATATACCCCTACAAGAACCGTTGTGCTCTTGTTTACTATGTGCTCTATGTGTCCCCAATTCCCATCACCCCTGTGTGAAAGACTGTTATTTAAGTGTTGCCGAACCTGTTTTGACTCTATGATTGGTCTGTTGTTTGTTTGATTACATAACTCTTGCCAAAAGACTAAACCACTCTCTTATTTACAAAACCATTTCAACTGAGTCCTTTTTTTATACTGCTCTCCTATTAAAACCTCTTCAAAACTATGTCAAGCACTCTCACTCTATTCTTAGGTCCTTAAGTTCTTCCCTTCTAATGTATGACTGCTTTGGGATACCTATGAGATCCCTCTATACTCTGAGACTACACTTACTCAATTCTGGTTATGAAATTTGGGTGTGAGCACTGCCCGTGATACCTTGAGGTCCTTAGGGAACTCTGACACACCCGGACATGAGAAAGGCTATGAAGTATTTGGGCATTTAAGGTTCTGGAAATCTAGGCCCGTTTCAGGATCCCTATAGTATAAATTCTTCTTTTCCTTTATCTAATTATGTAATTCATTCAAATACTGGTTTGTATTAATTATTGTAAACGAATATTGGGATGGCTAGTGAAACAGGGAGGGTAGCTATATATTATAAATGTCAATGGGTAGATATCATGTCCTTAGGTTTACTGCTTCAGCATCTCATGTGAAACTTATACATGTTTATTATAATCACATAGAAATACTGCTCCTAGGTTAATAAACAACATCAACATAAAGCTGTTACTTATGTGCATTCATAACTCATGTTCTGTGCATTTAGAAATCATGCCTTTATAAATTCTGTCACTTGCACTAGATATCATGTTCCTAGGGGTTTACTGCTTCATCATATCAATTGACACTGATGCATATTTATGACTATCACTTAGGAATCCTATTCTTAGGACAACCAATGTAAACTGTCGCTACATGAATCCTTCTTAACAACTCTATAAATTTCTGTGCATTTAGAAATCATGCTATAGGATTCTGCATGTCCTGAAATCATTCTGCATTTATATGTGCGTATTAGATACCATGCTCTAGGGTCTCTTTAATCGCCTTCTTTAAACTACTAATTCATAAAAAGAGGTGAAAACAATCTCGCATTTGATTATCCTGTTTTAAATAAGACTGGTAATAATATCTGTATTATCAGACTTACAACACCCAGAACAACATGCTTTTAGGCCAAAAACAACCTTTAAATTGTTTAAGGTTTCTGGTAACTAGTATGCGAGATCCCACGCCTTGGCAAGCGTTAGGTAACTAATGTGTATAAAAACTGGAGAACTCTCTTTGTGTTTACTGCTTAATGGCTAACAGGTTAAAAATCAGTAGGCAAACTGATTAGGGCTCCTACTGTTAAGCTTATAAAAACAAAGTTGTATATTTCTGTGCATCCACTTAGGTATCATGTTTGGTCTTTTCTCTAATAAAAACTGCTCATGTTTTTGTTTGAGACGTGCTGCTTATGTGCGACTCTGCTGAGGATTCTAGGCTTTTACCATTTCAAACTGCTTTGTGAACTTGTCTTTACTTTGTTAATACCTGCACCCTTTCCCTTTTCCCTTTATGTACAAATGATTGTTTATTTCTTTCAAGTATTTATTATTTTCCAAAATCAAAACTGACATGTTTCTTTGTTTTCCTTTGTAACCGCTTTAAATTATAACCGTTGTATTTACCGCTTTCTTAACGTGAAAATACATGACAACATGCTTTACTGCTTATTTATTGTTGCATAATCATGCTCAACATCATATTCCACTCGTGCCTATACAAATTCTATAGCAACGATTGATGAGTGGTTACACTCTTCCTTGTTTATGTTACCCTTAAATTCGGAAAGGCTTATTTGCGGTAAAACCAGTCGATCAGCGGTGCAGTCGATGGTTCCGTGCCTTCCCCCTTGAGTTGT
This sequence comes from Nicotiana undulata, assembly GCA_005239495.1. Classification (NCBI taxonomy): domain Eukaryota; kingdom Viridiplantae; phylum Streptophyta; class Magnoliopsida; order Solanales; family Solanaceae; genus Nicotiana; species Nicotiana undulata. The sequence goes on from ML268081.1 coordinate 61,408, forward strand.
CCGCTTAAGGGTACCAGTCTAAAACCCCATAGAAACCTTACTCTGTTGTACTGTGCATGCATCATGTTCAAACCTAGCCAGGTTAATGTGTCGTCCGTACAATAACCCTTTAAAACAAGCTTATCCAAAAGTCCACTAGGTTTTTCATAATCCCAACGGATGCAATCACGTTCTGTGCATTTATTTGTAGAACTAAATGCCTGTATGCTAATCATAAATATATAAATAGTCGAGCTTGGTAGGGGTAAGGGCCTAACAATTTTTGTCTTGCAGAAATGTGAGGCACGAAGTCCCCAGATTCGGTATGGTTAGCAACATCCCTCCAATGCTCCTGAACTGGTGGGAAGATCTTCACTCCAGTGACAAGAAACACGTCAAGAAATACCTGGGCAATCTACCCTCACTTCTGGACATCCAATCCAACAACATGTTAATCGAGGCTGCCACCTTATTTTGGCTAGCGAAAGAGCCGTATTTCGCTTTGGGAGTATTGAGATGACACCACTGTTAGAAGAGATAGGAGGACTTGCTGGGTTAGTTTGGAAGACCTCTGGGTTGTTGGTGCCCGAGAACCGCACTGGTAAAGGTTTCCTGAAAATGATGGGTTGAAAAAGAACGCTGAATTAGAATGTTTGAAACAGTCATAGATACCCTTCGAGTACTTGTATGAAAGGTACAGTCATAGAAAATTATACCGTACCTATCACGACGAGTTTCCCATCACTTCTCTGGGTCGTATCCACCGTAGGGTATTTGTATTCACTGTCTATTTTCTGGGGCTAATCATGTTTCCAACAAAGAAGGAAAGGATTCACACTAGGCTAGCCATGGTAACCAAGGCCTTGATGGAGGGGATTGATGGGCAAGCCTTCAACATTGTCCTGATGATCATATAAGACATTTACTGAGCCTTGGAACGCTGTCAAAAAGGAGCTAAGCATTTCGAGGGTTGCAACCTGTTGCTACAACTGTGGCTCTTCGAACACCTCCAAAGGGGCCAGTACCGTAAAGATTTTCCGCGAAGGGCATGGAATGATCACATTTCTTTCCATCACCCAAAGCAGATGACATATATACCCGACAGATTTTCTCAGCCAGAGACTGCCAAGGAGTGGGTAGAATTCTTTGATAACCTAACTGAGGAGCAGGTACAGTGGATGTTCGAGTTGTTTCCAACGGACGAATTCATCATCAGGTCCAGGGATTCTCCACACCTAGTGTTGATCCGGTTGAGAGGTATATATCCTTACGTTCCTCTCCGAGTGATGAGACAAGTAGGCAGGAAGCAAGTTGTGCTGAGGGTTAACAAGACGAGCCATTTCTGAGCTGACTTCCAGGATGATGATGTTCCCTACAAGTGCCAAGCCCAACACATGTGGCACTACAAGATCATAATGGAAAAGAACACAATTGAACCATACAGGTACCACACATGATGTTCACCTTTTTACCCGGCGTGGATAGAAGACGACTTGGATAGGTTAGTTAGGCTAGGGATCAGCCGATGCCACATGATCATAGACGAGAGTGCCGAAGCTCAGGTTATGTACAATCGACTGCGTAAGAGGATCCACGAGTCTGAGAACGAGCACCGAGAGATACATGAAACCAACAAAAGGTTGATTGAAGAATGGAAAGACATGGCCGTCTGTTCCAAAAGGAAGCTGGAATACTTGGAGCAAGGCATACTAGAACTGGAAGGTAAAATCATCAAGAGGGTCGAAGACTGCCAGAAAGCCGAGGGAAATGAAGGAGGAAATCTCGCCAGAGCATACTTGCTGCTGGGACTACGTGAGCTAGGGAATTTGTTCGATGGGATCAAGGATGCCGAATCTGGGGAAGGTCCTTCTGGGACTAAGTAGGATAGGTTTTCCTTTTGCTTTTATCAATGTAATAAGGACAATGTCCCTTAGTGACTTTATTTCCTGCTTATTATTTTGGTGTCATTTTGGATTCGTCTATTTATATTAATGAAATGAGTCATTTTGGCATCTAAGTTCTCCAAATCAACTTGTCACTAGGCCTACCTCGGGCATAACGAGGGTCCCAAATTAGGACACGCTTTATATATGTGTTTAAATACTGCAATATTTTCTCATGATCCTCACTGACTTGGTTACCTTTTGTTTTTATTTTTGTTTTCTTTCTTTTGATTATTACCCTCCCCAAAGGTTGGTTCGTTCATTCTGGCATCATCATCATACTATACAAGATCCAGGGGCCCTCCGCCTTCTCCTCATCCTAGTTCACCTAAGGGAAAAAGGCAAAGACAAAGGAAAAATGGAAGATTTAAGCAATATCAGAAAGGAAAACACAGTGATAGATAAATGAACAGAAGCTGCTGACAGTCAAGGTACTCAGGTCCAGAACGATGCTATGACACAACTCGAGCAAAGGTTGTTAAAACTCCAAGGGGAGCTTGATCATGTTCGTAATTTGGAAAATTTATCCTTCTCACTTAGTGTTCCAGATATCAATCATCCAAACACCCCAAACAAACAAAATCCTCCCACGACTCATCACCATACAACTCCACCGAAAAATTCAACTATTCCACCACAATACAACACTTGCCACTCTTAGAGAAACACCCCATTAATCGTCCCTGAACCACAAAACTCCAAAAATGACCACCTTTATACCTAGGCGCAAGGCCATCATAACAACCCCATCTACGTGGAGACTCTACCTCACTCCACCCAACCCATTTCTTACCCACCCAAATCTAGTGAGAAGGATATGCTTATCAAGAATTTGGCTGAAGAACTTAAGAAACTGACTAGCGAGTTCAAGGTGTTGAAGGAAGTAAGGGAGTTGAAGGATTGAACTATGAAGATCTCTGCATACAACCCGATGTTGAACTACCCAAGGGTTACGAACCTCCTAAGTTCGAGATGTTTGACGGCACATGTGATCCTAGGGTTTATCTGAGGACCTATTATGATAAATTGGTTGGAGTAGGAAAGGATGAAAAGATTCGTATGAAGTTATTCATAAGGAGCCTCACGGGAGATGCTTTGTCTTGGTACATCAGCCAAGACCCTAAGAAATGGTCCAATTGGGTGAATATGGCATCAGACTTCATGGACCGGTTCAGGTTCAATACGGAGAATGCTCCAGACGTGTTTTATATTCAGAATCTTAAAAAGAAGTCCACAGAAACTTTCCGCGAGTATGCTACTCATTGGAGGTCTGAAGCAGCTAAGGTCAGGCCTGTCCTAGATGAAGAAAAAATGAACAAATTCGTTATCCGGGCATAAAACCCGCAGTATTATGAGCGGCTGATGGTGATTGAAAACCACAAATTCTCTGACATCATCAAGTTAGGTGAGATAATTGAAGAAGGGATTAAGAGCAGAATGGTTACTAATTTTGAAGCACTACAAGCAACGAACAAGGTGTTGCAATCTGGAAGCATATCCAAGAAGAAAGATGCAGGAACGGTAATGGTTGCACAGGGACCCAAATCCCCGTTGTTATACCGAACTTCTCCACTCACATACCAGACACCCCCACCAACATATCAGTCAGCACCTCCACCAACATATCAGTCATCTCCACCACCTACCTATCAGCCTACTTCTCCCAGATATACCCAACCGACCCTTTTTTATCATGCATACAACTCTCAACCATCTCACTTCCAGCCACCCCCTGCTCGCCAAACGTTTCCAAGATCTCGACCCAATTTTGATCGCAGGCCGCCCAAGCAATATACTGCCATTGCTGAGCCCATTGACCAGCTGTACGAAAGATTAAAAGTCGCTGGTTATGTCACTCCTATACCTGCTGTAACCCTTGAGAATCCCTCTCAATGGGTCATTCCAAATAAAACATATGCATACCATTCCGGCATGAAGGGACATACAATTGGTGAATGCCGCTCACTGAAAGATAAGATTCAGTATTTGATTGATAATAAGATCACTCAAGCAAAGGAATATACTCCCAATTTCTGAAACAATCCGCTCCTAGACCATAGGGGTGGAGGCATCAACATGATTGAGATAGAGGAAGATTGGGACCTAGAGGGGTCAATCGGGTTGATCATAAAAGGTGATTACCCAAAGAAGCCAGTGTTGATACCCAATTTTTCCTCAAATTATTTTCAAACTTGCATATAAGCTTTCAAAATCACTCTTTGTAATAATGAGTATTTTTCCCTATTTGTTTTTCATATTTTATTAAGTTATTTTTCATGTTTATTTAATATTTCATATCTTAATAATTATTCACAAATTACGTTATAAATAATTTCAAAATGTTCCCAGCTCGGTATGCTACTTTTAATCATTTTCTTGTCCATTAGGACTCAATCATTTCACAAATTAACCAATTGAGTCTCATTTAATTCTAATTACAGTAATTTTACAATTATAGCCCAATTAAATACTTTGTGTTGTTTAATTCAAACCCTATGCATTTTTTTACAGTTAATATTATCTAATTACTGTAATTTCACTTATTTGAACTTAATTTCACTTTTTGTACAATTATTAGCTATTTTATTAATTATTTATCTATTTTTATAGATATTTAATATCTAGCCACTTCTATTTTAAAATCTAGCCAATTTTAACCCCAACCCATCAGATCAAATAACCCAACCCAAACCCAATTGAATACCCAACCCAAACCAATAATAACCCGACCCAACCCCTTAATTTATCTGAGTAGTTGATCAAGGTAGATCAACGACCCAGAAACAATTTTCCTAAAATAATTCTAACCCCCCTTTCCGTCTCATTCTTTCGAGACCGTTCATCTCTCTATCTCTCATCTCTCTCTCTCTAGTCTCTAGAGATTTTTGTCTCTTCGTCTCCGATAGAACTCCACCGCCTTCCTCTGGCCATCTCCGGCCACCATCCTTTCGACTACGAGCCTCCTTCATCTAGCTCGTCTTATCTCTGAAGCTCTTGAGGGCCTGGGCCATGCTGACCTGCACCTGGGGCTCCTGCTTTGGTTGTTCTTGGCCTCTTTGGTGGGGTTTTGGCATAGCCACACCATACCCATTACGCTTCTTGAGTTTTGCAGTAGATTTTCCAGTTCTATTCGATTCTCTTGTGAAACCCTAATTTCTTCCTAAACCTCTCAGATCTATGGTGTTTTTAGCGATTCAAGCATATCTCTTTATGTTTTACATTGTTCTCGACTCGAACTTTAAAAATCATTAGTTTTAAAACGTTTTCACTTCCTTTTAAAACTAGGGTTTCTCAGAACGTTTTTACGCTTGTTTTGAACTGAGTTTCTTCTTGCTTTAAAGTATGTTCTTTGCATATCATGACTGATTCTGTGATTTTACTAGATTTTTATTTTGCATATGCTAAAAGCCCTATTTTTTCTAGACTTCTTCGTTTGGTGCTGTGTATTAGCATGACTGCTCGTTCCTTGTTTAAGTTGCTGTGATTATCTGCCTCGAATATGTTCTACTCAGTTTTCTTAGCCTAACTTATATCACCTCTATGTGCTTATGTCCATCTTGATTGTTCAGACTTGCATCTTTCTATCAATACTTGTTTAACCTGCACGTTTGCTATGTTTGGTTATTCTTGTCTATTTATATGATGAATACAGAATTGTGACTCCTTCTTGGATTGATTCTAGATTCCATACTTTTGGGGTTTGATTGATAAACCTTCCTTTAAAACCTCAATTTCTACTTCTCCTATTCAAATTAATTGATTCACTTAACTTGTCTGATGTGGTACTTTATTCTTACTGGCTATTTCCTTTATTAAAATATTTTGAACTTAGCCCTAATTTTTTACCCTATACTTGTTGAATTTGAATCTTTCCTTGTCAGTCACATATTGATTTCTTTCCATATTTGTTACTGGTCCTTACCGTTTGAATTAATCCCCTTAACTTAAGGGAGTACTTGTTCTGATTTTTCTCTAATGGATTCTGAGTTCTTTGATTACCATGCCATTGTGATTCTTACCATATTTGCTTACTCGTTTTCAACATTATAAATACTCTGTCCTCTTTTGCATACATATACAAATACATTGATACACTGCATATCACTAAGTCATACTCAAAACTCAGAGCATTGACATTGTTCTGAGTTCTCTTTGCTTTCATACCCCTCCTTTCTTGCTCTTCACACTAGTTATTGACTACTCAGGCGGCTGAAAGCCAGGACTGAGTAATCATTGTTGCTCTCTTGCATCTGCATACTACTGTTCTGTTGCTCTCTTGCATCTGCATACTGCTGTTCTGTTGCTCTCTTGCATCTGCATACTCTCGTTCTGTTGCTCTCTTGCCTCTGCATACTACTGTTTTGTTGCTCCCCTTTGCTCTGCATACTTGCTGCACTTTGCTGCTCTATACGCTTGACTGGTATGTTCCTAATTTAAGTTTACAGTGTCTCCACACATTATGTTTCAGTTCATGTTAATCTACTTATTGTTCCTTTTGTGCTTTATCTTATGGTTCTACTGCCTACCATGTAACTAGAATGATTCTATGATTTCCCCTTTTCTTTTAGTATAATATGTCTCCTGCTTTACGTTGTATGATCTTCTATAACCCTGTTTGACCCCTATGGAGTCAGCATGCCTGTTTGTCTATGTGATCATCCTTTTCTTGTCTCAACATGACTGCTATTTCTTGTCTGTTCTTATCCTCTACTTAGCTTATCATGCTACAGACCTGTGTTCCCTCCCCATGAAACCTAAAGACTATATGATTCTGACTCTATACCTAATATGTGACTCTGCGATGCTTTATGACAACTATGTGATAATTATTTGATAACTTGTAACTCTATTCTACTGCTAGCATGTGAATTAATTGTCCCCAACTCCCTATCCTTGTTTGTGTTTGTCTTCTTGAACTCTCTATATGCTGAATTGTGGTTGCACTACCTCTTTCCTTTTGTAAACTAGTTTTTCATAAACTCTTACATTGTCCTCTGAAGTTATATTTCAAAACTGTTACTTCAAAATACTTTCAAACTCAACTCTTTCAAACTACAAGCATTTCACACTATTCCTAGAAAACTTATGTTCTACCCCCTTAGTGTGAGAATTTCTTAGGGAACCCTCGAGTTCCCTCTGAACTTTGACACACTGAGGCTGGTAATTCCACACTGCACATACTTAATTTTGGCAATTATGTCTGGGTGTTGGTGTTGGCAAGGGACCCACGAGGGCCCTAGGGAGCTTTGCTGCACCCGGACCATGAAAGGCTGTGAGACTTGAAAGTATCGAGGTTGGAAGATATGGGCCTGATTGAAGGCTCCCTATTGAAGTAGCTTCGTATTTTCTTTTAGTGATGTAACTCATTATTTCTGGCTTGTAATAATTTGTAAGCAAATAATTGGGGCTGGATATAAATGTGGGAGGGGACTATGCATGTTTAGTATAGCGTGGGTAGAGACCATGACTATAGGATTTTACTTACCTGTGTGCGCAATAGATATCATGCTTAGGACATGCATACCATGAATTAGAAATCATGTTTAGGTTTTTTATTTCAGCATATTTATTATATTCATGTCATTTTATAAGCCCCGTTCATAGTTAACAACTATAACAAATTAATAAACTGCTATGACGTTACTGCTACTGCATTTTCATAAGTACCACATTTAGAAATCATGTTTTAGGTATTCATATGTTCTATTGGATTTTGCCTTCAGCATGTTTGTTATTATGTGAACACCTAGTCAGTATGTATCAGATCTGGTAACCTCGTTAAAACTGTGCAAAAATGGCTAAAAATCGTTTCTGCAAATTCGACATTGTCTTCAATGTATTCCATGTCTTTAAAATCAGGGCCAAGGACTTGCATTTCACTAGTTTTGACTCTCATAAGATAAATAATCAGTATCACGAACGCCTAGGCAAACCTTAGGCCCAATGGCATAAAAATCAATCATTTTATGTCTTGCTTGTATTAAAAGCGATCTGTAGAACTAATCAGTCTCTTCTGAAATCCTTTGAACTTCGCTGTTTGTCATTGTTTTCACTCCTGCTTTGCCTAACAACCGATGGATTTTCCAAACAGTTATCCCTTCTACAAAATCATTCTGTTTGAATCCTTGCTCTATTTTAAATTTACTGGTTTCTGAAATAGTTTACTCATTCTCCTTTTATTAAAGTTTTCTTAAACTACCGACTTCTACTCTGCTTTGAACTGCTGAATCTTTTAAAGTCACTTCCCCTTTTGGATCACTCTGTTATTTTAAAATCATGCTTTACTGATTTTTTCTAAAACTTCCCATTTACTTTTACTAGGAACTTCATTAAACTGCTGTGCACTTTTCAAATCCTGCTCCTGTCTTTAAATTACTAGAATTTTAAAATCATTCATTCTCTTCTTAAGACTACTCTGTTTTAATTGAATTCCGTGCCTTAATTAGTGATTTTTCAAAGAATCAGTCCTTTGCCAAAACTGCTTAAACATACTATTTTCACTCAAATCTCCTATTTTAAGTTCTAATTTTGAGATCTTTGTTGTGTTCGAGACGTGCTATTTATGTGTTTACTTGTGGAGGGATTTGTGAGCCTCTTATCTGCCTTTGTGTGCTTCCCTATATCTGCAGTCCTAAATATTTTTGTATGTAGCTTAGAGTTTATCCTTTGAACCTAGGGGTTCAACCTAGTACTCCCCTTATAGGATTAGTAGTCCTAAACACCCTCCGGGACTTATAGAACGGGACGGGTAATAGCACGCAATAAGCTTCGTGACCAACACACGCGTTTTAAATACCTTAGCGGGGTGGAGAAGGGTAGAATATATGATGACCGATGCGCTAATACCATGTGTAGCCCCTCTTCGAGGCGTGACATACCGGGTATTGCATTGATGTGATCCATATTGCTTTAAAACCTAGGACATTTTCATTCAAATGATTTTACTTTGCTATTCTTTAAATTTCTTTTAATAATTTCAGTAATTACTTGAAATCCCCTCTTACGTGAGCCTTGCTTGTCATTTGTTTACTGTCTAAATTCACAAAACTACTTGGTTGGGACCCAGAGTTGTGGATCTTGAGGGATTCCTAACACCTTCCCCTTGGGATAACTTCAAGACCTTACCCAATCTCTGGTAATGCAAACTAGTTTATGAGTTAATTATTCTAGGTGCCCTAACGCACCATAAAATCGTTAGGTGGCGACTCTTCCTTAAACCTTTTCCTTTAAGGAGTTTTCCAGAATGTCATGAAACCCGATCTCCGCGTACCTAACCCGTGCGAGGGAAAAGGGGGGAGCGACAGCCAACAATCACTCTTAATCCTATCATAGTCCAGATTCAGCCATCCGGAGATGTTGAGGTAGCTACGTCAGTCCCATTCAAGTTTGAAACGGCACTACCCGCATATGCACCTGTTTAATTTGAGGTCAAAGTAATGCCACCTGCCACTTTACATGTTCCATTTGAAGTGAAAGTAGCTGCACCAATCATAGTGACGGTGTCAACCACGCCGCCTTTCCACACTAACGCTGTACCTTGGGACTACGTAGCTTAGGCAAGGAGGAAAGGTAAAGTCAAGATAGAAGAAGCCACTAATGCACATGGAATGACAAGGACGGGCAGGGTCTATACACCTGAACATTTGGTAGAGTCTAACAAATAGTCTTCCAACAGACCACCCATCATTGAGATAGGCCTAGCTGATCTTTGGAGGAAGGTGCAGGCCAAAGAATACCCAGTCATCGATCAGCTGAACAAAACTCCAGCCCAGATATCCATCCTATCGTTGCTGCAGAACCTAGAAACACACATGAATGCTAATGAAAGTGCTGAACGAAGTATATGTGCCAAAAAACATCACCTGTGGGGAAATGGCCAACATGGTAGAGCAAGTGCTGGAAAGTCACAAGATCACTTTCCACGAGGACGCGTTTCCACCTGAAGGGTTAAGTCACAACAAAGCACTGCACATCACTGTGCAATGTGAGGACTACTTCATCACCAGGATCCTGATTGACGGGGGATCCAACCTTAATATCTGTCCGTTGACAACACTCATGAAATTGGGCAAGGGATTGTACGAGATAAGAGAAGGGTCCATGAATGTAAAAGCGTTCGACGGTTCTCAGAGGTCTACCATTGGCGAAATCAGTCTCTGTCTGCAAATGGGACTCACATGGTTCGATGTTGAGTTTCAGATGATAGACATATCGGCGTCCTACTACCTATTATTGGGACACCCATGGATACATGCCGCTGGGGCTGTGGCATTGACATTGCATCAGGAAATGAAATTTGAATGGAACCACCAAGAAGTGATCATCCATGGAGATGGAAGAAACCCTATCTATAGCGGCCAGACCATCCCGGTGGTTAAAGGTAGAAGAATGCTGGGTGGAGAAACCTACCACCACATTGAGCGGGTTAACTCAATAGACAAAGACAAGTGGTGTGAAATTAATATTGAAAACATACGAAACTGGAGTGGGTACGATCCTGGCAAAAGACTCAGCAAGAATCTTAAGGGAATCTCCAAGCCAATACAGCTCAAGCGCCATTGCACCTGTAACGACCCAACCGGTCATTTTGCGTCTAGGATCCCGTTCCCTTATATGAAACCTTCCTTAGTGGCTATTCGTTCTTTATGATGTGCGGGAGCGGGTGGTTCGGGATTTGGGAATGATTTGAGTGGTTTAGGAACACTTGGTTCCTAAAGGTTGGCCTATTTGGCCAAGTTTGACTTCGGTCAACATTTTGAGCAAATGACCTCGGAATCGAGTTCTGACAGCTCCAGTAGCTCCATATGATGATTTCGGACTTGGGCATATGTTCGGCTCGGGTTTTCGATGACCCAAGAGCATTTCGGAGCCCGAAATGCAAACAGGATTTCCTTATGTTTGAAATTTGGGTTGGGACGTGATTTTATGCTATCGAGGTCCGAACGGAATTCCGGGACCGGGAATAGTTCCGTATAGTCATTTATGACTTGTTTGCAAAATTTGAAGTCATTCTAAGTTGTATAGGTCAGTTCGGCGTATCGTTATATGAATTCTAGAACTTGGAAGTCTTAAGTTATGAATTCAGGGGTTTTGGGATGTGATTTTGAGTTTTAGCAATGTTTTGAGTGTTCCGAGAGCTCGAGCAAGTCCGTTTTATGATTTAGGACTTGTTGGTATATATGGACGAGGACTCGGGTGGGCCCAGGTGCCTCCCAGACACTACACGAGGCCAAAAACCAGCCAAAACAACTGCTGGTGCACTGTTGCTGGTGTGATCGCAGGTGCGGTTGCCCAGCCGCAGGTGCGGGACCGCTCCTGCGGTCCCAGCCTCGCAGGTGCGAAAACCCAAGGGTCCCTTTTATTCCGCAGGTGTGGAACTTCTTCCGCAGAAGCGGGTCTGCTGGTGCGGAAACCCCTCCGCAGGTGCGACCTCAGCCCCCTTTGCCTAATTTCTGCAGGTGCGAGCCCCCGGCCGCAGGCGTGGTACCGCAGGTGCGGTCCAAGGGCTGCAGGTGCGGAAGTCGCTGTACCAACAGTATATAAGTGCCAAACTCGGGTTCTTCTTCATTTTTCACATTCAAAACTCCATTAAAGGGCTTAGGAGCTTGGGAAAACCTGTCCGCTATCAGTTCCAGTAGAGGTAAGTAATTCCACTCAATTTTCTAGTTTAATTCACGAATTTTCCAAGGGAATTAGCTACAAGTTATAGGAAAATTCGGGTTTAGGGTAGTAAATTGGGACTTTTGAGAATTTGGTGAATTATCAAATTTTGTTATGAATTCATGTATAAATCACATAATCATGATCCTTAGGCTTCGGGTAATGGGTTCCTTCAAGAATTTTTGAAATCCGAACGTGTGGGCCCAAGGTCGAATTTCCGAAAACCTTCAAGAATGCTAAATTTGGAATTTCTTGTTAATTCTCCTTTTTTGGACTGAAATTGATTCAATTATACCATGTTTGGCTAGTTGTGAGCCGTCGAGAGTAGATTTTGGAGATTCGAGCGCATCCTTGATCCGAGGGGTGATATCGTCACAAGGTGAGTCTCCTTTCTAACCTTGTAAGAGGAAAATTGTCCCCATAGGTGTTCTATGTGTTGTATGTTTGTATTTGGGGGCTACATGCGTACCTTGTGATGAGAGTCCATACGTAGCGACTACTATTGTTATGTCCGGGTAGTGTAGGACCACATCATGCCATGTATTCTGGATTAAATTAAAGTGTATGCTTAAATTCATGCTTGATATACTACTATCTCCCTGAGCTTTCATTTACTTAATAATTGGGAAGGATTGTGATGAATTGAACTTCACATTTGTGTGTGCATGATAGCCGCCTCGTAAATTTACATTTCGCGAGCGGCATATGGTTTCCTTCACTGTTACAGGAGCGGGCCATGCGCCACAACGGATTTATAGTGCACTTACGGTATGGTCTGGTCGATCCCCGGTAGTGCACAGGGATTTATTTGAGAATGCACTTATGGTACGGGTCGGTCGATCCCCGGCAGTGCATGGACGAAGTTACATTATGATACATTGTGATTACATTGATAGACGCACTTACGGTACAGGCCAGTCGATCCCCGGCAGTGCGTAGTTGGACTCTTGGTAAGCATGTACTCATGGTACGGGCCGGTCGATCCCCGACAGTGCATAGATGTTCTTGATATGATTACATTATAAGCATGCACTCATGGTACGGGCCGGTCGATCCCCGACAGTGCATAGCTATTCTTCCTCCTGACTCTAGCCGGTTGCTTTACACTTATGTGCGCATGACTGTTTGGTGCTGAATTCCTGATTTATGCAGTGAGATGTGGATGGGAAAAGAGACAGGGAAGTTGATACTGCTTTCGATATTTATTTGGAAACTCTGTATTCTCTTTACAATTGTGGTGCATTGTTTACATGTCTACTATTTTCCTTACATACTGCTTTACATTATTACTGTTGGACCTTAGTGAGTATCGAGTCGACCTCTCATCACTACTTCTTAGAGATTAGACGGGATACTCACTGGGTACATATTTATATATGTACTCATGTTGCACTTTCTTTTCTTCTGTACTTGACTGTACAGGTCTGGAGGCTGGTATTTCGGATTATCAGGCCAGGGCTAGGTATTGACTAACTAACTATACTTCACGGTGAGCTTCTCCTCTTGGCGACTTCCTGGTAGCACCCTGGAGTTTTCTTTTGTCATATTCTCTGTCTATTTCATTCAGACTGAGACTCTATATATATTTTAGTCATTGTATATTCAGTAGTTGCCCGTGACACTCGTGACACTAGTTCCTGGCACACACGTAGTGTATATTTTTGGTTGTTGGCTGTACATATGTTATGCGACATGCCTATTGGTTGATTTTCCGCACTTGTAGTTTTATTTCACATCACCCGCCATTATTATGTTTATATCTATTTAAATTGGTTAAAAGATAAAATTTGCGTAACTGGGAATGGTAACACTTAGTGTTTCTATATTGGCTAGCCTAACCTCGCTGTTGGGCGCCAATTCGACCTGAATCGAGATTTGGGTCGTGACAACGTGGTATTAGAGCCTTAGGTTCACGTAGTCTCACGAGTCACAGCCAGACCTAGTATAGTCTTGCGGATCGGTACGGAGACGCCTGTACTTATCTTCAGGAGGCTATAGGGTGTTAGGAAACTCCTTATTGATTCATATCCTATCGTGCAACCAATGATGTACTCAAATTTGATCTTCTACTCTCTCACAGATAGTGAGGACGCGTGCTTCACATGTTTCATATCTAGGGGAGGCTTCTACCCCCGCCGCTCGAGGCCGTGGTAGGGGCAGGGGCAGGGGCTGGGGCAGGGGCAGGAGTAGGGCTCCTGTACGTGGTAGGGGGCGAGGGCGTCCCAAAGCTATACCGGTTGCACCGATTGAGGATCCGTATATTGAGGAGCAGGATGAGCTGCCTCCAGTAGCTCCAGCACCAGCTGATTTTATGACGGCGTCGGGCTTCCAGGAGGTCATGGGCCGTATGTTGAGATTTATTGATACCATGTCGCAGGCGGGTATACTTCCATCAAATTCTGATACTTCTCAGGCAGGAGGGGGAGTACGGACCCCTACCGCTCAGGCTACGGGACCGGCAGTGGCAGCACACCGTACTCCAGATACACCACCCGTGATTGGGGTTCAGCCTGGGGTGGCAGTACCAGAGTCCAGGCCAGTTGCAGAGGGGGACCTACATAAGATGCTTGATAGATGCACCCGACTTCGCCCGCCGACCTTCGGGGGTGAGCGGGGTGAGGATGCGCATGATGTTATTGACCGGTGCAGGGACAGACTGCACAATATGAGGATATTAGGGTCACATGGGGTAGACTTCACCACATTTTAGCTTGAGGGTAGAGCCCGCCGTTGGTGACAATCATATGTTCTTAGTAGGCCAGTGGATTCTCTTCCTGTCACTTGGGGTCAGTTCACTCAGCTATTCTTGGATAGGTACGTTCCGGCGTCTAAGAGGGAGGAGCTTTGGGGCCTAGTTGAGAGGTTGGAGCACGAACATATGTCTGTGACGGATTATGAGGCGAGGTTTTCAGAGCTATCTCGCCATGCTCTCATGATATTGCCCACTGATGCAGAGAGAGTCCGACGGTTCGTGGAAGGCTTACATCCAGGCATCAGGACCTCCATGGCAAGAGAGGTTGAGATGGGTACCCCCTACCAGCTTGTAGTCGAGATAGCTCGACGGATTGAGGGTTACCATGCGAGGAGTAGGGAGCAGGGTCAGTAGGGTCAGCAGGACAAGAGGGCCAGGTTTGCAGGTGACTTCAGGGGTGCTCCAGCCAGGGGCAGGGGTCAGTTCGGAGGTAGTCAGTTCAGCAGGCCTTCCTACTCAGCACCTCCATTACCTCCTAGGGTTGTTCCAGCCAGGCTTCAGTTTAGTGCCATGCCAGAGCGCTCTTATCATCCTCCAACTATCCAGAGTGCACCCAGCGGTTACTCCAGCTGTCAGAGATCCTCTGGTTCCTATTTTAGTGCCATGCCACATGGTTCTTACCGCCCTCCGGCTATTCAGGGTTCTTCTCCTTCTTGAGGACAGCAGGCTACGACGCCTAGAGGTTGTTTCGAGTGTTGGGAGTTAGGCCACATGATCAGGCAGTGTCCCAGGTATCGGGCAAGGCCGTGCAACAGAGTCACCAGCCTATGATTTCAGCACCTGCAGCACGACCACCTAGGGGTGGGGGTCAGGTTGGCAGGGGCCGTCCTAGAGGGGGAGGCAAGTCAGGAGGGGGTCAGTCAGCTCCAGCTCGTTCTAGGGGAGCTCAGTCATCGGGTGCTTCGGCCAGATTCTATGCTATTCCGGCCAGATCAAACGCTGTGGCCTCAAACGCCGTGATTACAGGTATCATCTCAGTCTGTGGTAGAGAGGCTTCAGTGCTATTCGATCCATGATCCACCTATTCATATGTTTCAACATTATTTGCTCATTTCCTAGATGTTCCTCGTGAGTCTTTGGGTTCTCCCTTGTATGTGTCCACTCCTGTGGGCGACTCTGTAGTGGTAGACCGGGTCTACCGATCTTGCATGATTGCTTTCTGTGGGCCTTAGACCAGAGCTGACCTATTATTGCTTGATATGGTTGATTTCGAGGTTATTTTGGGCATGGATTGGCTATCTCCTTATCATGCTGTATTGGATTGCCATGCCAAGACAGTTACATTAGCTATGCCTAAGTCGCCGAGGTTAGAGTGGAGGGGTTCTTCAGTTAGTGCCTTCAGCCGGGTCATTTCCTTCATGAAAGCTCGGCATATGGTCGAGAAGGGGTGTTTAGCCTACTTTTCTTATGTGCGGGAAACCACCGCCGAGTCTCCTACCATCGATTCAGTGTCTGTCGTTTGAGAGTTTCCGGATGTGTTTCCTTAAGACCTTCCAAGCATGCCTCCAGATCGAGATATAGATTTCTACATCGATTTGGCTCCAGATACTCAGCCTATTTCTATTCCCCCGTATCGTATGGCACCTAAGGAGCTAAAGGAGTTGAAGGAGCAACTTGAGGAGTTGTTGGCCAAGGGGTTTATCAGGCCGAGTGTGTCGCCGTGGGGTGCTCCAGTCTTATTTGTAAAGAAGAAGGATGGGTCCATGCGGATGTGCATTGATTACCGCCAGCTGAATAAAGTGACCATCAAGAACAAGTATCCCCTGCCGCGCATTGATGATTTTTTTGACCAGTTACAGGGGGATCGAGTGTTTTCTAAGATAGATATGAGATCGGGTTATCACCAGCTGAAGATTCGGGCTTCTGATGTTCCGAAGACTGCTCTTCGCACCAGATATGGCCATTATGATTTTCTAGTGATGTCCTTTGGCTTGACTAATGCCTCAGCAGCATTTATGGACTTGATGAATAGGGTATTCAGGTCGTATATCGACTCCTTCGTTATTGTTTTCATTGATGATATATTGATCTACTCACGGAGCTTGGTTGAGCACGAGCAACATTTGAGAGTTCTGCTTCAGACCTTGGGAGAATAGAGGTTATATGCTAAGTTCTCCAAGTGCGAGTTCTGGTTGGAGTCTGTGGCAATTTTGGGGCACGTGGTGTCCGGAGAGGGTATCAAGTTTGATCCGTAGAAGATTGAGGCAGTTCAGAGTTGGCAACGTCCCACTTTAGCTTCAGAGATCAGGAGTTTTCTGGGTTTAGCAGGTTATTACCGTCGATTCGTGGAGGGATTCTCTTCTATTGACGCTCCATTGACTAGATTGACTTAGAAGAATGCCCCATTTCGATGGTCCGATGATTGTGACGCGAGCTTTCAGAAGCTCAAGTCAGCATTGACGTCAACACCAATTATTTCATTGCCTTCTGAGTCAGGGGTGTATACTGTATATTGTGACGCCTCACGCGTCAGGTTGGGATGTGTGTTGATGCAGGATGGCAGGGTTATTGCTTATGCTTCGCGCCAGTTGAAGGTTCATGAAAAGAATTACCCTGTGCACGACTTGGAGTTGGCGGCAATAGTTCATGCTTTGAAGATTTGGCGGCATTATTTGTATGGTGTATCTTGTGAGGTCTATACTGACCACCGCAGCCTACAGTACTTGCTTAAATAGAGGGACCTTAATTTGAGGCAGTGGAGATGGCTTGAGTTGTTAAAGGACTATGATCTCACTATTCTGTATCACCCAGGCAAGGCGAATATAGTAGCAGATGCTTTGAGCAGGTGAGCAACGAGTATGGGTAGTTTAGCCTACATTGCAGCGGAGGAGAGACCTTTAGCCTTGGACATTCAGTCCTTGGCCAATCGCCTGGTGAGATTGGACCTTTCAGAGCCTCGTCGAGTTCTGGCTCATGTGGTTGCTCAGTCTTCATTATTGGGAGAGATTAAGGCTCGACAGTTTGATGATCCATGTCTGGAAGAGCTTCGGGATACGGTGGTCCAGGCCAGGGCCAAGGAGGTTACCTTAGGCGAGGATGGTGTTCTGAGACTCCAGGGCCGATTGTGTGTTCCTGATGTTGATGGCCTGAGGGAGTAGATTCTAGCAGAGGCGCACAGTTCTCGATATTCAGTTCAACCAGGAGCGACGAAGATTTATCGTGATTTGAAGCAGCATTTCTGGTGGAGGCGGATGAAGAAGGATATTGTTCAGTATGTGGCCAGGTGTCTAAATTGTTAGCAGGTTAAGTACGAGCATCAGAGGCCAGAAGGCTTGTTCTAGCAGATGCCCATTCCTGAGTGGAAATGGGAGCGCATTACCATGGACTTCGTGGTTGGGTTGCCTCGGACTTTGCGGAAGGTTGACGTAGTTTGGGTCATTGTGGATAGATTGACCAAATCAGCGCAATTCATTCCCGTGGCTACTACTTATACTACAGAGAGGCTGGCTCAGATTTACCTTCGAGAGATAGTCTGGTTGCATGGTGTACCGATGTCTATCATTTCGCATCGAGGTCCTCAGTTCACTTCTCACTTCTGGAGAGCTTTTCACAGCGAGATGGGTACTCAGATAGACCTCAGTTCAGCATTTCACCCTCAGACTGATGGCCAGTCAGAGCGTACAGTTCAGATTTTAGAGGATATGCTCAGGGCTTGTGTGATTGATTTTAGGGGTAAGTGGGACCAGTTCTTGCCTTTGGCAGAGTTTGCATATAATAATAGTTATCAGTCCATCATATAGATGGCTCCATTCGAGGCTTTATATGGTCGACGATGTCGTTCTCTGATTGGGTGGTTTGAGCCTGGTGAGGCCAAGTTATACAACACAGATCTGGTGAGAGATGCTTTAGAGAAGTTGAAGATTATTCAGGAGAGGCTCCGCACAAGACAGTCTAGGCAGAAGAGCTACGCAGATCAGCGGGCACGTGATGTAGCATTCATGGAGGGGGAGAAGGTTATATTGAAGGTTTCGCAGATGAAGGGCATCATGAGATTTGGGAAGAAGGGCAAATTGAGCCCCAGGTTTATAGGTACTTTCGAGGTGTTGAAGAGGGTCGGAGAGGTTGCTTATGAGCTTGCTTTACCTCCAGCCTTGTCAGGAGTTCATCCAGTATTTCACGTATCCATGCATTGGAGGTATCACACCGACTTCTCGCACGTGGTTGATTACAACACTATTCAGTTAGATGACAAGTCGGGCTACGAGGAGGATCTAATTGCTATTATTGATAGGCAGGACCGCCAGTTGAGGTCCAAGGAAGTTTCTATGGTTAAGGTCCAGTGGAGGGGCCAACCAGTTGAGGAGGCTACTTGGGAGTCCGAGCAGGACATGCGGAGCAGATATCCACAGCTATTCAGCACTCCAGGTACGATTCTAGACCCGTTCGAGGAAGAACGTTTGTTTAAGAGGGGGAGAATGTAACGACCCAGTCGGTCGTTTTGCGTATTAGGATCCCGTTCCCTTAGATGAAACCTTCCTTAGCGGCTATTGGTGCTTTATGACTTGCAAGAGCGGGTGGTTCGGGATTTGGGAATGATTTGAGTGGTTTAGGAACACTTGGTTCCTTAAGGTTAGCCTATTTGGCCAAGTTTTACTTACGTCAACATTTTGAGCAAACGACCTCGGGTTCTTATTCATTTTTCACATTCAAAACTCCATTAAAGGGCTTAGGGCTTGGGAAAACTTGTCCGAGATCAGTTCCAGTAGAGGTAAGTAATTCCACTCCATTTTCTAGTTTAATTCACGAATTTGCCAAGGGAATTCGCTACAAATTATAGGAAAATTCGGGTTTAGGGTAGTAAATTGGGACTTTTGAGAATTTGGTGAATTATCCAATTTTGTTATGAATTCATGTATAAATCACATAATCATGATCCTTAGGCTTCGGGTAATGGGTTCTTTCAAGAATTTATGAAATCCGAACGTGTGGGCCCGGGGTCGAATTTCTGAAAACCTTCAAGAATGCTAAATTTTGGAATTTCTTGTTAATACTCCTTCTTTGGACAGAAATTGATTCAATTATACCATGTTTGGCTAGTTGTGAGCCGTCAAGAGTAGATTTTGGAGATTCGGGCGCATCCTTGATCCGAGGGGGTGATATCGTCACGAGGTGAGTCTCCTTTCTAAACTTGTAAGAGGGAAATTGTCCCCATAGGTGTTCTATATGTTGTATGTTTGTATTTGGGGGCTACGTGCGTACCTTGTGACGAGAGTCCGTACGTAGCGACTACTATTTTTATGTCCGGGTAGTGTAGGACCACAACATGCCATGTATTCTGCCTTAAATTGAAGTATATGCTTAAATTCATGCTTGATATACTACTGTCTCCCTGAGCTTTCATTTACTTAATAATTGGGAAGGATTGTGATGAATTGAACTTTACATTTGTGTGTTCATGATATCCACCTCGTAAATTTACATTCCGCGAGCGGCATATCACTCTTACAGGAGCGGGCCGTGCGCCACGGCAGATTTATAGTGCACTTACGGTACGGGCCGGTCGATCCCCAACAGTTTACAGGGATTTATTTGAGAATGCACTTATGGTACGGGCTGGTCGATCCTTGGAGGTGCATGGACGAAGTTACATTATGATACGGTGTGATTACATTGATAGACGCACTTACGGTACGGGCCGATCGATCCCCGACAGTGCGTAGTTGGACTCTTGGTAAGCATGCACTCATGGTACGGGCCGGTCGATCCCCATCAGTGCATAGCTCTTCTTGATAAGATTACATTATAAGCATGCACTCATGGTACGGGCCGGTCGATCCCCGACAGTGCATAGCTATTCTTCCTCCTGACTCTAGCCGGTTGCTTTACACTTAAGTGCGCATGACTGTTTGGTGTTGATTTCCTTATTTATGCCGTGATAGGTGGATGGGAAAAGAGACAGGGAATTTGATACTGCTTTTGATATTTATTTGGAAACTCTGTATTCTCTTTACAATTGTGGTGCATTGTTTACATGTCTACTATTTTCCTTACTTACTGCTTTACATTATTACGGTTGGACCTTAGTGAGTATCGAGTCGACCTCTCGTCACTACTTCTTCGAGATTAGACGGGATACTCACTGGGTACATATTTATAGATGTACTCATGCTGCACTTTCTTTTCTTCTATACTTGACTGTACAGGCCCGAGGCTGGTATTTTGAATTATCAAGCCGGGGCTAGGTATTGACTAACTGACTATACTTCACGGTGAGCTGCTCCTCTTGGCGACTTCCTAGCAGCACCCTTGAGTTTTCTTTTGTCATATTCTTTGTCTATTTCATTCAGACCGAGACTCTGTATATATTTTAGTCATTGTATATTCAGTAGTTGCCCGTGACACTTGTGACACTAGTTCCTGGCACACACGTAGTGTATATTGGGTTGTTGGTTGTACATATGTTATGCGACATGCCTATTGGTTGATTTTCCGCACTTGTAGTTTTATTTCACACCACCCGCCATTATTATGTTTATATTTGTTTAAATTGGTTAAAAGATGAAATTTGCGTAACTCGGAATGGAAACACTTAGTGTTTCTATATTGGCTGGCCTAACCTCGCTGTTGGGCGCCATCGCGACCTGAATCGAGATTTGGGTCGTGACAACACCACTTTTGGTCTGAGATACAAATACACATGGAAAGAGTATAAGGAATGGTCGCCACCATGGAGCGGTCCCTATTATCCAATGGAACGGCCTATACCACATTTGGAGCACACCTTCCAACAAGCCGACATTATATGGGGGTCAGAGGAAGAAGAAACATTGGCATCCTTGAAGAATCTATTCCTAGAAGATGATGATATGGACTGTTGCGTCATTATTGAGGAGGAGGAGGAGGAAGGACCTTCCATCCAAGCCGTGTGCAAAGGATCATTCTTTAAGAACTGGACTGTCAGAATATCCAGGGCCCGACGAGTGCCGGCGTAGTAAGGCTGAACAAGCATTGTGTATTTTCATTTGCTAATGATTTCCTTTTCGCATTTCTATTTTTTGCAATAAGATCTTCAATGTTCCAAAATATTCGTTTACATTATCAAAAGATATTTTTATGTTTTAATCGATATTTATTATTATCATTTTCTCTCATTACTTCTATCTATACATCATTACTATTTCCTATCTTGATGAATCAATGACTGTGATATGAAACGAGGCAACACAACAAAAGGTCAATGATTCAGAAGAAGAGGATGATATCATACCTGATGAAATTGTCAAAGAAGTTGAGAATTTTGAGAATAGACCTAAGTCAAATCTTGACGAAACTGAGATTGTCAACCTGGGAGATTCAGAGAATGTCAAAGAAACTCAATTCAGCAATCCCTTGTCGCCGTCAGAGAAAGAGGAATACACACAATTCTTGAAAGAGTATGAAGACATATTTGCATGGTCGTACGACGACATGACTGGTCTAAGTACATCCATTGTGGCTCACAAATTGCCAACCAATCCAATGTGCCCGCCGGTAAAGCAGAAGCTCAGAAAGTTCAATCCTGACATGAGTTTCAAAATCAAATAGGAAGTTACCAAGCTAATCAACGCCAAGGTTCTCACGGTGGTTGAATATCCGACATGGTTAGCCAACATCGTGCCAGTACCAAAGAAGGATGGAAAGGTCAGGGTTTGTGTCGACTACCGGGATCTCAACCGGGCCAGTCCACAGGATGATTTCCTTCTTCCAAACATACACATCCTGATTGACAATTGCGCCAAGAATGAACTTCAGTCGTTCGTGGATTGCTTTGCTGGTTACCATCAAATTTGGATGGAGGAGGAAGATGCTGAGAAAACGGCTTTCATTACGCCGTCGGGAGTCTACTGTTATAAGATGATGCCGTTCGGCCTAAAGAATGCTGGGGCCACTTACATGAGAGCTATGACCACTATCTTCCACGACATGATACATAAATAGATCGAGGTATATGTTGACGATGTCATCATCAAGTCCAATAAAGCCACCGACCATATAGCAGATCCGAGGATGTTCTTCAACAGATTACAGAAATACAACCTGAAATTAAACCCCGCGAAGTGTGCATTCGGGGTTCTTGCTGGAAAATTGCTTAGGTTCAACACCAGCCGCCGAGGGATAGAATTGGATCCATCAAAGGTCAAAGCCATCAAAGAGTTACCACTACCAAGAAACAATAAAGATGTGATGAGTTTCCTGGGATGCCTTAATTACATCAGCCGGTTCATAGCCTAGTCCAAAGTCATACGTGAACCGATCTTCAAAATGCTGAAGAAAGATGCTGCAGCCAAATGGACCGAGGACTGCCAAAAGGCCTTTGACAGAATCAAGGAGTATTTGTCCACACCGCCAGTCCTGGTACCGCTAGATCCAGGTAGGCCCTTGCTACTCTACCTCGCAGTACTAGATGGATATTTCAGCTACGTTCTGGGGAACCACGATGAGACGGGGAGAAAAGAGCAGGCTATATATTATCTGAGTTAGAAATTCACTCCATACGAGGCACGATATTCTCTACTGGAACATACCTGTTGTGCTATAAATTGGGTAGCCCATAAGCTGAGGCATTACTTCTGTGCCTACATAACATACCTCATATCAAGGATGGATCCCTTAAAATATATATTTCAGAAGCCCGTGCCCACTGTCAAGCTAGCCAAGTGGCAAATCCCGCTGAGTGAGTTCGACATTGTCTATGTGACTCAGAAAGCGGTCAAGGGAAAAGCATTGGCGGATCATCTTGCCGAGAACCCTATGGATGGAGAATACGAACCTCTGAAAACGTATTTTCCCGATGAAGAAGTTTTGTTCATAGGAGAAGACATCACAGAATTCTATGACGGTTGGAGAATGTTCTTTGATGGAGCAACAAATTTCAAAGGAGTCGGTGTCAGATCTGTCCTGGTATAAGAAACCGGTAAACATTGCCCGGTATCTGCTAAACTCAAATTCCCCTGCACCAACAATATGGGAGAGTATGAAGCCTGCATCCATGGGCTCAACATGGCCATTGATATGAATATTCAGGAGCTGCTGGTAATTGGTGACTCAGACCTACAATACACCAAGTACAAGGAGAATGGGCTACCAATAATTCCAAGATACTGCCGTATCTGCACCATGTGCAGGAATTAAGAAAGAGGTTCATAAAGAAAGAATTTCGGCATGTCCCCAGAATTCATAACGAGTTTGCTGATGCATTGGCCACTATATCATCCATGATACAACATCCATATAAGAACTTCATTGACCCTATTCCAGTAAAGATCAATAGCTAGCCGGCATATTGTGCCCATGTTAAAGAAGAGGTAGACATAAAACCATGGTTCCACGATATCAAGGAATACCTAACAAAGGGAGAATACATAGAGCTTACAAATCATACTCAGAAATGCACGCTTCAGAGATTGTCCATAAATTTCTTTCACAACGGAGGAACCCTGTACAGGATAACTCCCGATTTAGGATTATTGATATGTGTCGATGCAAAGGAAGCCTCCAAACTACTTGAAGAGATACATGTTGGGAATTGCGGCCCACATATGAATGGTTTTGTCTTGGCCAAAAAGATACTAAGAGCCGGTTATTTCTAGATGACTATGGAAACAGACTGCATCCACTACGTCCAAAAATGCTACCAGTGTCAGGTACATGCAGACATGATAAAATTACCCCCAAATGAGCTCATTGCAACAAGCTTACCTTGTCCATTCGCCGCTTGGGGTATGGACGTCATTGGACTAGTCGAGCCTACATCCACAAATGGACACAGGTTCATCTTAGTAGCTATTGATTATTTCACCAAATGGGTCGAAGCAGCATCTTACAAAGCAGTGAGTAAGAAAGCCGTGGCAGACTTTGTCCGCCACCGTATTGTTTGTCGGTTCGGAGGCCCAGAGTCAATCATCACCGATAATGGTTCCAATTTAAATAGTGATCTGATGAAAGCCATGTGCAATACTTTCAAAATCAAGCACAATATTCCACAACCTATAGATCTCAGATGAATGGAGCTGTAGAACCCGTCAAAAAGAACATCAACAAGATATTGAGAAAGATGATAGAAAAGCACAAACAATGGCACGAAAAAGTTATCATTTTCCTTACTGGGATACCGCACCACAGTCCATACATCAACGGGGAAACTCCTTACTTGCTGGTTTATGGTACGGAAGCTGTTATTCTTTTCGAAGTAGAGATTCCTTCCCTAAGAATCATACAAGAAACTGAGCTCAGCGATGTAGAATGGATAAGGAGTCATTATGAGCAACTAGCCTTCATAGACAGGAAAAGAATGAATGCAGTATGTCACAGACAGCTTTACCAGAACAGAATGACCAGAGCCTTCAACAAAAGAGTCAAGCCAAGATAGTTCACACCAGGGCAGCTGGTGTTAAAGAAGATCTTTCCGTATCAAGGTGAAGCCAAAGGGAAATTCTCTCCCAACTGGAAAGGTTCGTATATGATTCACCGAGTATTGACAGGAGGAGCTCTTATACTTGCAGAAATGGATGGAGAAGTCTGGCCAAAACCTATGAACTCAGATGCAGTCAAACGATACTATGTGTAATTCATTATGCTTTTCCCAAGTGATGTAAATTGAACTACGCCTAACCTGATTCCCATTTAATAGGGGATACGTAGGAAGCCCTATGGGTTTGGTCACAATTCAATAAAAATCTAATTTCCCCCCGCAATTGGAAAATGGGGCAGAATTTTGAGGAGGACCCTCAAAATTCCGTAGCATGAGAGGTTGCAATGTATTCAACTGTGTCACAGCCGTCGGTTCATCTAAATTTCTTAAAATATATTTTATACTCTGTCTTTACAAAATCATCAGAAGTCTTGTGTGACAAGAAAGTGCCACCGAAACTCAAGGGTAAGTTTTATAGAGTTCTGGTTAGATCGACCATGTTGTATGGGCCAGAGTGCTGGCCGGTTAAAAACTCCCATATTCAGAGGATGAAGGTAGCGGAGATGAGGATGCTCAGATGGATGTACGGGCACACTAGGATAGATAGGATTAGGAATGAAGATATTCAGGCGAAGATGGGCATGGCCCCGGTGGATGAGAAGATGCGGGAAGCGAGACTCAGATGGTTCGGGCACATGCGGAGGAAATGCCTTGATGCCCCGGTGAGGAGGTTTGAGTAGAGTGCAGTGGCTGGCTCGAGTAGAGGTAGAGGGCGCCCTAAGAAGTATTGGGGAGAGGTTATTAGGCAGGACATGGCAAGAATGCAAATGCCCAAGGACATGGCCCTTGATAGGAAGGTCTGGAGGTCTAACATCAGGGTTGTAGGATAGGGGGTACCAAAGCTTTTCTTACTTCATTCCCGGGGTGAGGCGGGGTTGGGTAGGGTGTACCATAGATGGCTTGCAGATTTTATTGAGCCTCCGGACGGTAGTTTCTGGCTAATATCCTTGCATGTCATTTATTTTATGATTTTCATACTTAGGCTACTATTTCTGCGTTTTCTGCTGGAGTTACTAATGAATTGTCTTTTCTTTTTTCTTCTCTTCTTTTATTTTCTTGTGCTGAGGGTCGATTGGAGACAACCTCTCTGCCCTATCGGGGTGGGGGTAAGGTCTGCATACGCATTACCCTCACCAGTCCCTACTTTGTGAGACTTTACTGGGTAGTTGTTGTTGTTTTTGTTCTTTACAAAATCATACATGCTTGCTTTCAAAAATAGCTCTATTTAGCAAACGCTACCCCGATGATATAAACAGGATCATCAATCCAAGAAGAACGAGTCGAGCAAAGCCAGTAGGGATACGACCAACCTCCCCCATCTGTAAAACTCATGATTATTCTTTGGATGCAGGAACAAAGAACAAACATGTTCAAAGTCACAATTCCCAAACCATCGCACTTGCTGACATTCGCTATCAACACAAAGATAAACATGCTCCGCAATCACAATGCTCACAACAATCACAATGTCAAAATATGCTACCAACTAAGAAATTCTACTCTTATTTGCTATTTATTCTTCTGCATGAGGCTAAGCTCTGCCTCAATCTGCATAAGTCTAATCTCTGCCTTCCCCTTGCATAAGGCTAATCTTTGCCTTCATTTGCATAAGGCTAATCTCTGCCTTCATCTTGCATGGGACTAAGCTCTGTCCCACACTCTGCATAAGGCTAACCGCTGCCTTCTTATCTGCATGAGGTTAAGCTCTACCTCCACTCTGCATAAGGCTAAACACTGCCTTCCTCTACATAAAGCTAATCTCTGCCTTCATCTCGCATCAGACTAAGCTCTGTCCCGCATTTTGCATGAGGTTAAGCTCTACCTCCCTTTGCATAAGGCTAGTCGATGCCTTCTCCGTTTGCATAAGGCTAATCTCGTCCTTCATTTGAATAAGGCTAATCTCTTCCTTCATTTGCATAAGGCTAATCTCTGCCTTCATTTGCATGAGTTTAAGCTCTACCTTCCTTTGCATAAGGCTAATCTCTGCCTTCTCTTGCATAAGGCTAATCTCTATCTTCCTCTGCATAAGGCTAATCTATGCCGTCATTTGCATAAGGCTAATCTCTGCCTTCTCTTGCATAAGGCTAATCTCTGCCTTCCTCTGCATAAGGCTAATCTCTGCCTTCATTTGCATAAGGCTAATCTCTGCCTTCATTTGCACGAGGTTAAGCTCTACCTCCCTTTGCATAAGGCTAATCTCTTCATTCACCTTGCATGGGACTAAGCTCTGTCCCGCATTTTGCATAAGGCTAAGCTCTGCCTTCCTATCTGCATGAGACTAAGCTCTGTATCCATACTTGCATGAGGCTAAGCTCTTCCTCCAATTTACTTTTCACCGAGACTAAGCGCTGTCTCTCAAGTATTATTTACTTCGCTCCTCTTTCGAGCTAAGCTCTGCCCCCCCATTTCCCAAGATTAAGCTATGTCTTGTGGACACCATATTATTTCATTTCATGGGATAAAATATTGCCAACTTGTTCAAAGGCGTCATAGTCTAACGACATCATCCTCATAGCCGGAAGACACAATGTCATGAACTGAGGATCTCTCTCAAATTTGCATATCATTATTCAAAGGCGTCATAGTTTGGAGGCACAATCTTCATGGCCCGAGAACATCATTTCATGTCCTGCGAATCTCTCATCAAAAAATTCATGGCCCAGGACATCATGGTCTAAGAACGTCATCCCTAACCGTCCGAAGACAACTTTCATAGTCCAAAAGGGAACGTGCATCATGTTTAATTTTATGCACAATATATTTGCAGGTGACCCGACAAGCAACTGCTATCCCAGCAGGAGCGATCCCGCTCCAGTTCCCTCAATTATACCAAACATGACCTCTCTCGCAAACCATTTTTCACCCATTCTATTGCGTCCGTTATTGTAATGATTTCACCGGTATATTTTGCCGATTAATGGGGAACTACATGCGGCCTGATTCCTGTAAAACCAGGGATATGTAGGCAGCTCAGAAGCCAGGATGCGGCCTAAATCTCTCAAACCGTTTCTGGGTAAAGACGAAGCCAGCTCGGTTAAAATTGACCATCATATCTTTACCGGACAACTCTTTCATCCTTTCCGGGTAAAGAGGGGCATCTGTTGATATCCAATTTTTCCCAAAATATTTTAAAATTGCATATACACTTCCAAAATCATCATCTTCATCAGTCCCCTGCTTTGCTAGTTGGGTCGAGGCTGCCGTATGTGATTTCTATTTGGCCTCCTATTTTCCCTTCGAATTAGACCCCTTCATCAATGAGAGTGCCGATATTGGAATCACTTCGTCAACGGAAAAATTTCCTTTGCGGCCGGTTGCTCCTCGTAGATTGTTTTGAGTCCCTCTGGTGTCGAGAATTTTAGAACATGCTGAAGGGTCGATGGCACTGCCCTTATGTTGTGGATCCATGGTGTCCCGAACAGGGTGTTATACCTCATATTTCCCTCGATCACATGGAACTTGGTCTCCTGGATGGTCCTACCCAGGTTCACTAGCAAAGTTATCTATCCCATAGTAGTTTCACAAGCCATGTTGAATCCGTTTAGCACTCGGGCCGGGGGCACAACTTGGTCCTGTAGGCCGAGCAGTTTGATCAAATGATGTTGGCCGAACTACCTGGATCAATTAACACACGTTTAACTCGAGTCTTATTAGTGATTTCAAATATTACTAGTACATCATTATGGGGCTGCACGATTCCTTCTGCGTCCTCATCGTTGAAGGACAAGGTTAGTTCTGGTACGTAATCACGAGTTTGTTTCTCCCTTGCGATCGACACCTTGGTGCGTTTTAACACTGGCACTTGGGGAATATCTGTTGATACCCAATTTTTCTCAAAATATTTTAAAATTGCATATACAACTCCAAAATCATGCATCAATAGCAATTGGTGTTTTTTCATAATTTTTCCACATTTTTATTAATTTGTCCAGCATTTTATTTCCAATAAATAATACCAAAATTGCATCACAAATGATTTCAAAAGCATTTCCTGATTTAATTTATTGTTTATGGTCCTAATAAAACTAAATTATTTCATAATTAGCCAAATTGGCACCTTTTGGCTATAATTGCAATAACGTTGCAATTATAGCCCAAACATATAATTTTATACTATTTCTTCCCAGAATTAGTCATTTGTATTTTTTAATACTAAATAATCATTTTAAACCATTTTCTATGCATAAAACTCATTTTTTATAATTATTAGCTATTTTGTAAATTATTAATTCCAATTGGGTATTTAATAAATAGCCTAATTTCATTTCAATTGTAGCCTAAACTAAACCAACCCCAAAACTCAGTTAAATTAGCCCAAACCCCAGGCCAAATCCATTAATCCACTCGACCCAATTTCTTGTTTAATCTGGACCCTTGATCATTTTTGATCAACGGACCAAATCCGTTCTTGCCATAATTAACCTAATAGTCTACCCCCCAAACCCTCATTCTCTCATTCTCTCATTTTTCCTACGCCGTCTCATTCTCTCATTCTCTCTCAAGCTCTCTGCCTAACCATGGCTCCTACTCGCCGGTAACAATGGTGGTTCCACCATCACCCCTAACCTCTATGGCCCCCTATGCCGGATTCTTGCTACCCTGAGGTCCTCAAGGGACCAGCGGTTGTTCAACTCACACCTATGGTCTGTTCTTGCCGTTCTCAAGCAACCCTTGGCCGTCCGAGTGAGATCTTTCTATTTCCGGCTAAACCTATGGTTTCTAAGCCTGATTTTCTTTATCTCTGGATTACCTCTCTCAAAACCCTAATTCTATCCTTGACTCTTTAGATCTGTAACGGATCTAAGAGTATTCTGAGATATTTTTCTGTTTACCATGAGAATCTTTCCGATTTTTCAAAACACCCCTCTTCGTCTTCATAACTAGGGTTTCTTAACCCCTTTTTCAAAATGACTTTTCCTCTGATTTTCATTGTTTTCTATGATTTTACGGTGTTTAAATGGTTTATTTAAGTTTTTCCCTTTTATCTGATTCATTTTGTTAAAACCCTAATATCTTGGCTAGCTTTAGGTTCTGAGTTTATCTTTGCTTATCCAATTTGTGTTTATGTCGGCTTTCTCATGAGCATGTTCTGAGTTTTGATGATTCTTTACTCTATTATGCTTATTAGGGTTTTGATTCGTCTCTTCTTGCCTATACTATGATTATCTCCTTTATTCATAGAAATTTGTGTTAATTTCATCAGTACTATTTTATTTGAATCCCCGATTTTACGTGATTTTTACCCTATTATGCTCAATCAGGTTTCTGATTTTTGTTTTTTCTGCCTATATTATGTTTATTCTGATTTGTATTAACTTCCTTCAATCAGTACTATTTTGAATCCTTGATTTCGTATAAATCGATACTCTTTTACTGATTGATGTCCATTATCCATTTTCGACTTCTAAATCATTTTCTTGCCCTATTGTGTGTTTGACTACCTTATTACTGATTCTTAATATTGTTTCTTTAATTAAGATTTTCTGAACCTAGCCTAATTATCTGCTCTATACTTACTGTTTGAATTATTTCTTTAAGCTATATATGGTCTCTTTCTTTATTTGCTACCTGTCTTTACCGTTTGAAGCTAACTCCCTTAATTGAGGAGTACTTGGACTGATTTTTTTTGCTTTGATTGATGCCTAGTTCCTTAATTACTACTTAATTATGATTCTTATATTATTCTACCTAGTTTCAATCTATTATATATATACTTTCTCTCATTAACACACACACACACGAACAGATTAGTTAAAACTCTCTCTCACACTCAATGCTTCTCTGCTCTCTTTCTTTGATTACTTGCTATCATTCTGAGTAAGTCGGCTGCAAGCCAAGGCTAATTATTGTGCTCTCTTATTCTTCACTTTGTGTTTACTATCTCTCTACTGGTATAATCTAATTTCAATTCAAGTCTCAAAACCAACATGTTTTATTACTTCAGTTTATCTTGTTTCTAATCTGTTCCTATCTATAATTTTGTTGTTCATCATTTAATTGACATGTTTATATTATTGTTCATCTTGCATGTGATGTTATGTCCTAGTTCCCTTAGGATCAACATGCTTATGAATATGTTACCCCCTTTTGTAGTATGTCTTAATGTGACTCTGCTCTATTTTATGTAATCCGGTTTCAAGTATGAACCTTTCTTTGAAAAACAATTTGTACCTTAAGTTGTATGACTTTGTGTTGATTCTGAAATTCATGCTGTGTTGATATCATCAACATATCCCCCTAATCCCACAGACCCCTACAAGAACCGTTGTGCTCTTGTTTACTATGTGCTCTATGTGTCCCCAATTCCTATCACCCTATGTGAATGACAGTTCTTTAAGTGTTACTGAACCTATTTTGACTCAATGATTGGTCTGATGTTTGTATGATTACATAACTCTTGCCAAAAGCTATTTTACTAAAATACTCTCTTATTTATAAAACCATTTCAATTGAGTCCTTGTTTTATACTGCTATCCTATTAAAACCTCTTCAAAACTATGTCAAGCACTCTCACTGTATTGTTACGTCCTTAAGTTTTGCCCCTCCTATGTATGACTGCTTTAGATCCCCTTGAGATCCCTAAGAACTCTTCATAGGAGCTGGCTCTTTCACACTGCATTTACTCAATTCTGGTTATGAAATCTGGGTGTGAGCACTGCAAAGGATCCCTTGAGGTCCTTAGGGAACTTTGACACACCCAGACATAAGAAAGGCTATGAAATACTTGGGAATTTGAGGTTCTGGAAATCTGGTCCTGTTTCAGGCTCCCTATAGTATAACTTCTTCTTTTCCTTTATCTAATTATGTAATTCATTCAAATACTGGTTTGTAATAATTATTGTAAACGAATATTGGGGATGGCGTGTGAAACTGGGAGGGTAGCTATATATTATAAATGTGAATAGGTAGATATCATGTCCTTAGGTTTACTGCTTCAGCATCTCATGTCGCACTTATACAAGTTTATGATAATCACTTAGAAATACTGCTTCTAGGTTAATAAGCAGCATCAACATAAAGTTGTTACTCATGTGCATTCATAACTCATGTTCTATGCATTTAGAAATCATGTTTTTATAAATTCTGTCACTTGCACTAGATATCATGTTCCTAGGCTTACAGCTTCATCATCTCAAATGACACAGATGCATATTTATGACTATCACTTAGGAATCCTGTTCTTAGGACAACCAATGTAAACTGTCACTACATGAATCCTACTTAACAACTCTGTAATTTTATGTGCATTTAGAAATCATGCTTTAGGAATTCTGCATGTCCTGAAATAATTTTGCATTTATATGTGCGTATTAGATACCATGCTCTAGGGTCTATTTAAATGCCTAGTTTAAACTACTGATTCATAAAAAGAGGTGAATACAGTCTCGCACTTGATTATCATATTTTAAATAAGACTGGTAATAATCCATGTATTATCAAACTTACAGCACCTAGAACAACATGCTTTTAGGCCAAAAACAATCTTTAAATTGTTTATGGTTTCTAGTAACTAGTATGTGGGTAACTAATGTGTATAAAAACTGGAGAACTGTTCTCTTTGTGTTTACTACTTAATGGCTAACAGGTTAAAAATCAGTAGGCGAACTGATTAGGGCTTCTACTGTTAAGCTTATAAAAACAAAGTTGTATATTTCTGTGCATCCACTTAGGTATCATGTTTGGTCTTTTCTCTAATAAAAACTGCTCATGTTTTTGTTTGAGACGTGCTGCTTATGTGCGTTATCTGTGGAGGTAAACTTGGGCCTCTTAACTGCTTCTTTCATGCCTTTATTTGTTAAGTCCTATCTGTTCTTGCCTGTCGCCTAGACTTTTCTCCTTTTAAAAACATAAGGGTTCTGTCTAGAACTGCGTGTATTAGAGGTCCTAAATTCTTCCAAGACCATTAAGAAGGGACGGGTAACATCACGCATATAGATCGTTAAACAAAACTCGCTTAATAACTGCTAAGGGGTGGGGTAAAGGGTAGATATGGATATGATGACCAGTGCGCTAATGCCACGTGTAACCCCTCATTGAGGAGTGCTTACCGGGCATTGCATTGATGTGATCCTATAGGATAAACAACTTAGGACTCCCCTATTCCTTATATATGTATGCTTAGTCTATAAACCCTTTTAAACCTTATACATGTGCCTAGACATTAAATCTTTTAAACTTTATCACATATGTATGCTTAGGATGCGAATCTTTTCAAAACCTTTATTTGTCTACATGTATACTTTTTGATTACCTACTTGCTACTTGTTTGAATTCACAAAGTTTGTTTGGCCGGGAACCACAGTCGTGGACTTTGACGGGTGCCTAACACCTTGCCCTTGAAGTAATTTCAAGCCCTTACCCAATCTCTGCTTATCCAATCTGTGTTATAAATGACCCGTAGTAGGTGCCCTAACGTGCCTTAAATCGTTAGGTGGTGACTCTTCAAATTCCTTATATCCCTTTCCCAAAAGGAAACGAGTTGTCCCAATAATGTCAAAGACCCTGACTAATCCGAAAGGAGAGGAAAAAAGGGGGCGCGACAACATCGACCCCTCTGACAATCATGTGAATGACGTATTACGGTTCTTCTTGCTCATTTTTTGTTTGTTGGAATCTCTGTTTCTGAAATTATTCTTGGCTCGATCACTTAGAAACTCCCGAAGGTGCACGTCGTATAATAACCAGTCTACTTCTTCTCTCAACTGTCTACAATCTTCCATTCTATGGCCATGGGTGCTATGGTATTTGCACATTTGGTTGGGATTTCTCTGGGCGGGATCGGTCTGTAGAGGTCGAGGCCATTTAGCATCTTTGATGCGTCCGATAGCCAATATTACAGCACAATGGCACACGGGGGTTATCTTTTACATCCCTCCAAACCTTTTTTTCAAAAACTCTCTAGTTTCAGAGAATGGCTTTGTTAGATCAACTGATATAACTTCTCGCAGTCTTTAGTCCAATTCAAATGTAGGAAACCCTCAACCCTAGTAAAATAAGTCATACTTCATAAACCTTAGGTGAGTCGGTCTTTGGTACCGGCACACAATTAGGAAGCCACCTTGATGTCAACGGGTCATGCACCCAACGTCATAATTTATGTGGAAAGACAAACAAACATGACAAGACTCTTGAGGATCCGAATCAAACACTTACCCAAATATCCTTCGCAATAACACTGTTGGGATTATTTATCTTCCCACAATTAAAGGGTCGTATCAACATCAACTTGTTACTAGTGGTTCCAGCAATCTTCAAGCTATTTTGGTGCCGATGGTGTTAGCTGCGATGCTGAGAGCTTTGTCTGCATGTCCACGAGGGTACGCTTTCTTAAGGGTTGTAACCTATTGCTTCAGATCTGGTCTACTGAACATTTCTTCTAGCGAGAGTCCACCATCGACTACTTCGTGGGTATCAGCAATATGATCCACAACTACAATAAAAGAATGACACTGGATCTCCCTACATGGACAAGAAGTTCTATGAAGCACTCGACCCTAGTTTTCTCTTTTACTATCCAACAGGGTGAGTTGTCCAAGTCCATGCAGTTTATGAAAAATAATGATGTAACCTTTGTTCCCACTTGTACCAGTCAAAATTATATATGAAACCAAATTGTTCGGATATAAATGTGTAGTCTAAATGTCTGTAAAATATTCGCGAATTAGTCCTACATCCTGCAATGAGAGGTTCTCGCGAGTTCTAGGAACACACTAGTTGTAATGCATGAATTATATTCTCTATGTGATTTCCTGCTGGCATAAATGAAGAAACTAACTTATTTTCCTTTTGTTTGATTATTATCGCCAAAAAGAAAATAAAGTTGGTTTGTGTCGGCCAAAACTGGAGGAACCACCATATAATCTAAGGTCAAAGGGAGAGATGTCAGTCGCGAAAGACCCAACTTGACATGCTCTGGTCATAGCCGATAGACTGGGGCGATCGCGGGAAAAGGAAAAGATTAGGAATGATGAACATGTGGCAGGGATGGCCCAGGAAATGGAGTCCCCAAGGGAAGAGGTACATCATAACATAGAACTGGCGCACCAGGCTGTGAAAACATTTCCTCAACCACCTAGAATCGCTTCTTTGGACTCACTTTGAGATCACTTTCCTTCCACATCACGCCAAACAAACAACACCCTAACTCCGAATTCCACCACTCCAATTATACCTTCAGTAACCCCCGCTAACCCACCAAATCCCCTTATTCACACTCCTTGCATACATAATACACTCAGACATCACAAAACCCGCCCATTACCACTAACTAATGCAACTTCCCTTCCTCGTGATGGAGTCACTTTCACCACTAACCATCATATAATTGTGGAACATGCCGCCGCTCATGAGCGATACGTTCCCCCTGTATATGCCATTTTTGAACATACCTTTACAGTACATATCACGGTCAGGGTGCCTTATGAGATTGACAAATACGCTGAGATAGAGAGAGAAGCCGCCGAGATGGAAAGAAAAACTAGGCGTAAGGAAAAAGAGTCAGTGTTTGAGAAATTGAAAATGTTGAAAAGGCAAATGAAGAGTCTCCAAGTTTCCAGAGGAAGTGAAAGTTTTGACTATGACGGCCTGTGTATTAATCCAGATGTGGATATGCCAGTAGGGTACAAACCCCCAATGTTAGATATCTTCAATGGGACGGGAGACCTTCACAAAATTTAAGGGCTTATTGCGACAAGTTAGCTGGAGTGGGAAGGAACGAGGAACTAAAGATAAAATTGTTTGTATGAAGCTTGACGGGAGAAGCACTCACCTGGTATACCAAATAGGACCCGCGAAATTGGAGAACTTGGCAAGATATGGCAGAGGACTTCATGAATCATTTTTGATTCAATACCAAGATCACTCCTGATCGGTTCGCACTGGTGAAACTGCAGAAAAAACCATCTAAGTTTTTTCAAGAATATGCACGATGGTGGAGGTCGGAGGCTGGCATGGCGCAACCTCCGCTGGATGACAGTGACCTAACCAAGTATTTCAAAGAGCCCAAGAGGGAATATACTTTGAAATGTTAATGGGAATGATGGGTCAAAAGTTCCTCGAGCTGGTCAAGATGGGAGATTTCTTAGAAAAGGGCATAAATCCGGTAAATTGCAATCTATGGCAGCACTGCAAGCGGCCAGCAAGGCCATCCATTCAGGATCAATAAGTAGCTGAAAGAAGAAGAAATATGAGGTCTCAACAGTTGTCCCTTACTACCAAACCAACCCACCTTATGGAAGAACCTCTTATTCCCCAAACAACCACTCACCACCACCCACTTATGCTCCAGTTTATAATACTAAGCTATGTTACCACCCTCAACAGAAATATAATCCACCTAGAGCCAACAACGACCAAACCCACAACTGCCATATACTCCTATCCAAACCACTAATCATCAAAATTGACCTGCTTATGCACCACACCCTCATCCCAACTTTGAAGAGAGGGGTCCTGGAACTTATACCCCAATTGCCAAGCCTCTAGCACAATTGTTTGAAAGGCTGAGAAGAGCAGGATTGATACAACCAATTGAGGGAAGGGTTCCTAAGCATCCCTCAAAATATTTTGATGCCATTAAAAGATGCATGTATCATTCCAATGTACCTGGGCATGATACTAAAGACCGTTTAAAGTCAAAAAATGAATTTGAAATCTTGATCAAGAGCGGAGCAATTCAGTGCAATCTGGAACCACCTAATGTGAATCGCAACCAATTGCCAAATCATTGAAACCAGGGAGCTAACATGATCATATTAGACGAAGAATATGACCTGAAGGGAACAATTGTCACTATAGGGAATGTAGAAGCCGCAAGGATCCCTTCTCAAAGGCTCCAATCATTACAATACAACTACGACCTACAGTGATAGTTCAAACATATCCGCAACAAACGACCGATGTTACTCGGGACAAAGAAGATCGGGAGGACAAAACCTTCCCATGGGGACGTACCATCAAAAGTGAACGGCCAAATTGACAGACTCTGTTGTAGAGAATGGTATGACTAGGTCTGGGAGATGTTACGCCCTTGAAGATGTCAATCGAGCAAACCCGCAAAGAGAAATAATTCCAAGGAGGAACATAACAGACCTAGAAGTCGCTGAGTTGTGGAAAAAAGTGTATTATGTGGAAGAGCAATTGAAGAAAACTCCAGCATAGGTATATATCATGGATCTGTTTAATGAGTTCTGACAGTCATAAGAACACCTTGTTGAAAGTACTAAGCGGGGTAAGTGTACCAAGTAACACCACTAGTGAGGTGTTGGCAGCAAAAATCATGAAAATGGTAAAAAAAAAACATGCTCACTTACAGAAAAGACGGGCTTCCTCTCGAAGGCGCAAGTCACAACAAGGCTATTCACATCACTGTCAAATAGAGGGACAAAGTGGTGTCCCGAGTGCTAGTCGATAGAGGATCAGGAGTTCACAATTGTCCGCTCTCCACCTTGCGGGAGTTGGGAATTCATTTTAGGGAGGTCAAGGAAATCCACGTAAAGGTGAGAGCGTTTGGTCGTTCACAAAAGGATGTTATTGGAGAAATTTATCTAGCTTCGCAAATCGTCTGGTGGATTTTCCTGTGTTGTTCCAAGTGATGGACATCTCCTCTTCCTATAATTTGCAGTTGGGCAGGCCCTGGATACATATGGTAGGGGACGTGCCGTCTTCATTACACAAATGGATAAAATTCAAGTAAGGGTGTCAAGAGATCTTGATTCACGGTTAGTGGGGTAACTCCGTATATTTGGAGTATGATGTCCCATTCATTGAGAGACTGGAAAGAGTCTCCTTCCACGCTGAGGAAATCAGGTAGACTACTCAGATGGAGGAGACTTAACAGAATTTGGGAATGCAGTCGCCATGTTGACCTAATATGGCCATAAGGGAGATGATGAAATACAGATACAGGCCATGAACATGGTTTGGAGCCAAGTTAGATGGAATCACAGAGCCAATTGAACATAATAGGCAGAAAGGAAGGGCTAGCATAGAATATCAGCCACCGGAACGAAAATCTCACGTCGTTAGCTCCGGGAAAAAGGTTTTTGTGCCAAATCACGTTCCATGTCCGGGACAGAGTTCAGCACCCAAAAATGAAATCATTGACGGGATGGGAAAGTTGTTCGAGAATATGATTGAAGAATGCGGTGAAGGAATGGACATCAAGACACCGACTATGTCAAACCAGGGGAAGATTTGCAATGGGACAACAGGTCCATCTTTGGTTCGCCGGGAGTCTTGGTAGTATGGAACTGTAAAAGTTTCTTTTGAAAAGAGCACGGTCAATTGAGGCATGTACCGTGTCTGTACCTTTTTGTCATTTGCCTCTTGTGAACGCTTAAGATGTTCCCCTTTTGATGAAATAAAAGAATCATTTTGCTAATTATCGCAACTTTGTTTTACCGCTATATTTATACTTAGTTTTCTTTTTAGTAATCAAACTGATAAAAAACCGCGTTCCACGATTATGACATGTAACGAAACCGCTGAGTGCAATGACCCGGATTTCGAGGAATATGATGAGAGTATGATGCCACATGATCTCCGATAGGAGATCGAGCAGCTGGAGAGTCATAAGAAGCCCAATCTCAAAGAAACATAAGTGGTAAATCTTTGAAACTACTTATGTTTATTGTGACCCAAGAGTACCAAAAAAAAAAACTACTAATGGACAAAAGTGAGCCCTTAGAAGGTTAGCAAACCACTTTTCCTCAATGGGGAAGTCTTGTACAGCAGGACCCCAGACTTATGTTTGTTGAGATGTGTGAACAACGCTGAAGTGACCAGACTGTTGAAAGAAATACATGCAGGGATGTACGGACCCCACATCAACGGGTTCACATTATCCAAGAAAATTTTGAGAACTGGATACTTTTGGATGACTATGGAAAACGACAGTATTTGCTACATGCAAGATTCATGGAGATTTCATCTTGGTTCCACCAAATGAGTTAAATGTAATGGGTTCGCCATGGCCGTTTATCGCACCCCTCTTTCTAGCAAAATTGGGATTTGACATGTGACAACTCTATCAAATGGGTATTAAAAGAGAAGAGTCGCCTTCTAACAAATGTTTAAGGTGTTTTAGGGTACCTATTTGTGAATAACTCTGTTTGACTAGTCAATGACACCAAAGTTCGGGTAAGGGCTCAAATTACCTCGGAGAGAAGGTGTTAGGCACTCTTCAAGGTCTACAATTATGGGTCCCGACCGAATTTTAAACTATGTGGATTACTAGGCGAGCACATAAATAAAGAAGGATATGAATGTTGAAAGTCCCATTATAGCATAAACCAGCATAAGGAAAAATAGATTATATGAATAGTTGGTATTCAAAGATCACTAAGGGTTACAACTACGTCATGCTATATTTAGTGACTCAATCCTTTAGCAAGCATGTAAGTGAGGTCCTAAGTTTTTTAGCCTAAAGAATCACCTCGTGCAACATATATAATACTTCGCAACTTCCTTTAGGTTGGAGTTGCTCAAATTATTCAGCGGGCACATACTATCATCTCCTGCTACCTAATTACTATGTTGAAGTTTTTTACCTAAAAGCATTCCAATTCAATTCTAGGTCGTTGATAAGTTGGGATTTTTACTACTTATTGGCATTCTTTTGTTTATGTTTTAGCTCAAAATTCTTAAAGGTATTCCCGAGAACTAATGCAATGTGCTTTCTTGCATGAATATTGGGAAATGAGCCAAAACGATTACAATCAACTCAAGAAGGAGTAAAGTTTGACAAGGACCAAAACACCGCAAAAGAGAGCAAAGTGCGAACCACACAATACTATGTGTGGTCGCAGACTATGAAAGGCTACTATCAAAATTCCTTCACAAAGTGCAAACCGCACAATTATTGTGCGGCCGCAAAAGACAAGGTTCAGATAAATGGTGTTTTGGGGCTTGAAGAAGTGCGGACCGCACTATTATTGTGTTGCCGCAGAATGCTAAAGTGCAATGACACTCATAAATGTGCGGTCCGCAGAAATTGCCCTTATCCAGCTCAAGATAAAGAGAGCGGTCGCACTCATAAATGTGCGGTCCGTACAATTAGAGGAAGTGCAGCCGCACCCCAGAATTACGCGGCCGCAGAAGGCCATCCTGTCAAGTCAGCTTCAAAGTGCGGCCGCACAACCTCCGCAGTGACAATTTCGTCGAATAATTTTAATTGGGTATAAACTGATTTTTTTGTCAAATTTAGGTCAAGTTTGGAACACCTGAGAATAAATAACTGTTTTTCTTTATTGTTTTGGGTAACTTTGGAATAGTTTATCATTTTAACATTAGATATTCTTCCCTTAATTATCTATCATGAATTTTATCTTATTTTCTTATTTAATTTCGTTAATCTATTCATTTTGTATGAGTAGATAAACCCTTAGATAGAGTTGTGACCCAACCGTAGTATGGGTACCTAATGGGTAATTGATTTGTAACGACCCGACCGGTAGTGTTGAGCATTTGCACTTCACACAGTAGTTTGAGAGTATGAGTAGCTGTGTATGATGTATTATGACTTCTCTGAATCATTGATTTTGGTTTTCGGGTTATTTGGAATTTATTTAGAAGAATGATTCTCAGCTAGAAGCTTTAAATTAGAAAGGTTTGACCAAGTTTGATTTTTTGAGAATTTGAGCTTGGAACGGGGTTTCGATGGTTCCGTTAGGTCCGAATAGTGATCTTGGACTTAGGCGTATGCCCAGATTTGCATTTGGATGTTTCTAAAAGGTTTCGACATTAAAAGTTCATAAGTTTAACCGGAAGTTGACTTCGAAGATATCCGATTTGGATTGTGGTTCTGTGATCTGGAATAGCTTCGTCATGTCATTTGGGACTAGTGTGCAAATTTTGAGTTCGTTCCGGGATGATTTGATATGTTTCGACGCGTGTTTTGGAAATTTGAAAGTTCAAAGTTCATTGGGTTCGAATTGAGCTGTGATTCATCGCTTCGATGTTGTTATGTGTGTTTTGAGGTCTAGAGTAAGTACATGTTAGGTTAATGGACTTGTGGGTAAGTTGGACGGGGTCCCGAGGGGCTCAGGTGTGTTTCGGATTGATTTTGGATCATTTCTACAGTATTTGTGTTGTTGGTTCTGGTGTTTCGCACCTGTGATTTGTATCGCACAGGTGCGATTGGCGCAGGTGTAAGCCATGTGTCGCAAGTGCGAAATTATTCAGGGCTGGAGCTCATCGCAGATGCGGAGGAAAAATCGCACATGCGGGTGCGCAGGAGCGGAAATTTCTCTGCAGGTGGGGGTGTTGTTGGGTAAGACCATCTTTGCAACTGCGAGGTTTGTTCCACAAGAGCGGTGGTCGCAGGTGCGATGAGATTTCCGCAATGGACGAAATCGTTGGACAGAATGCAATAAATCGAGGCTATTGTTCTTTTATCGTACTTTGAGATGTGGGACTCGGATTAAGGCAATTTTTGGAGCAAAGCTTTGTATTGGCGTAAAATAGACTCGCCATGTGGGTCTATTAAATAGCAGCACGTGTCAGCAAAGCTTGGAGAAAAGTGAAGAATGACATTTAAAGATGATATGTGAAACACCCTCGGGACCGAACATACCAAGCTTGTTAGCCTCAAAACTGATGATCATAAGATAGCCTGGGTGCGGGAGAATATCTCATAATTACAAATGAGGAAGGAATCAATTAATCCCAGATTATATGGGATTTATCATCATTACTCCATCAGTTACAAATCAATTATGTAACGTACAATAAATGCAATAAATGACTGTAACGGTCCGAACAAGGCAATCAATTGCAAGATTGACTCAACAGGCACGAGATTGACTCAGCAGGCACGAGATTGACTCAACATGCATGAGATTGACTCAATAGGTACGAGAGTGACTCATCAGCCATGAGATTGATTCATCAGTTATGGAATTAACTCATCAATTACAAAATTAACTCATCGGTTACGAAATTTCAACATTTACACAGTTGTTACAAGTCTTCCAAAAGTAATGGATGGGTTAAGTAAATGCTCATAATGGACCCATTATTCAAGGATAATGGTTACTTAGATTTATTCTTATAAATAAACCTAGTTTTATCACAATTTGGGGGATCAAGCTTTCTTTTCTACAATTCTGTACATTGTAATTCATATCATCTTGCTTCCAAGTTAGCCATAGTTTGGCCCTTCAAGCTCCGTTCGGCTCAATATCCTGTCAAGGATTATTCAATAAGAATTATTTCTTCTCTGCTTTATTTTTATTATATTATCTATCATTGAATTTATTTTTCACTTCTCTGTCACGTTGTATTAACAAAAATTATATCTTTGAGATTGAATCGGTTGCTTGTGGCCCGTCATACAAAATTATTGCTTTGACCTTGAAAGCTATTTTTTGGGTTAAACAGATTGGTTCCGCTACCGGGACCTCAAGAAAATTTGCTATTCATCCAAAGATACTAACATTTTTTTTGATATGTGCTTGTTTCAGTTTAAGCCTTCATCATGGCCAAAAATTGCTAATCAACACAATTGAGGACAACCAAGCTTGAGATGGCTTTACCATGAAAAAGGAAAAGGCAATAATAGCCATGATACTGATATATAAGCAAAAAGAAGAGAAAAATAGAGAATGTACATCGGCATATTGGTACCACAACTATTAGTACCGAAACGTATTAAAGACTCTACGCTAAATAGTACCGAGACATGAAGTTCAGATACATCAGATATGTGCGGAATGGATAATTGAAGACTACAAGGAAGAAGGTTCATTAATAGCCATGGACAATTACACAAATAATTTTGGATACAATCATTGAACCGAAAGAATAAAAAACCACGAGATCAAATGTTGAAGAACTAGAAACTATCATTGGCTTCCCAAATAGGAAGGTTTATGCTGCTCGAGACTCGACACTGAGTTTAAAGGTAAGTTGATTAAACTTTTACATGCTATCGTAAATTGCTTTGCTTGCCACCATTGTAACCATAACAGGTGTACCACCAGAGATAATAGTTTATATGCTAATATTGACCCGCAATATAATCCGGTAAAGCAAAAAGAAGAAGCCAGAGACAAATAATAAAATATAAAGTTATGGAACCTCGAAAGGTCGATTTAGTCTGAAAAGTTGAATCATTCGGACTCGTTGCTAACATCAACCCATCATCACTTTCAAATTCCGAGGAGAAAGAGGATTGCTAGTATGCCACATTGTCTCGGATGTCTAGGTAAATGCAATCTTAGTTCAAGCAGAGAAAGGTACATAA
The DNA here is from genome assembly GCA_005239495.1 of Nicotiana undulata. Taxonomy (NCBI): domain Eukaryota; kingdom Viridiplantae; phylum Streptophyta; class Magnoliopsida; order Solanales; family Solanaceae; genus Nicotiana; species Nicotiana undulata. Next base: position 104,436 of record ML268081.1, read on the forward strand.
TGTCTTATCTATTATAGAATGCTCTTATCCATGGAAATTGCATATCTATATTTTGAGAAGTTGGCACTAATCGCTATTGCCCTAAGTTTAAGGCTTTATTGTCAATATCATTCAATTATCGTAGTCACTATATTTTCATTATACAATATTTTGTATAAACGAGAACTGTCAGGAAGACTAGCTAAATGAGTAGTCAAACTTATGGAATATGATATTATTTATCAGCCACATACGACAATAAAATCAAAAGTTTAGCAGATTTCATGACTAATCTTTGCTTGAGCATATTACCAGAAGCTGAAATCAAAGTACATGTTATTTCTGAGATAATTACAAATGAGGAAGGAATCAATTAATCCCAGATTATATGGGATTTATCATCATTACTCCATCAGTTACAAATCAATAATGTAAAGTACAATAAATGCAATAAATGATTGTAACGGTCAGAACAAGGCAATCAATTGCAAGATTGACTCAACAGGCACAAGATTGATTCAACAGGCACGAGATTGACTCAGCAGGCACGAGATTGACTCAACAGGCACGAGATTGACTCAACAGGTACGGGAGTGACTCATCAGCCACGGGATTGACTCATCAGTTATGGAATTAACTCATCAGTTAAAAAATTAACTCATCAGTTATGAAATTTCAGCATTTACACAGCTGTTACAAGTCTTCCAAAAGTAATGGATGGGTTGAGTAAATGCTCATAATGGACCAATTATTCAAGGAGAATGGTTACTTAGATTTATCCTTATAAATAGACATATTTTTATCACAATTTGGGGGATCAAACTTTCTTCTCTACAATTCTATACATTGTAATTCATATCATCTTGCTTCCAAGTTAGCCATAGTTTGGCCCTTCAAGCTCCGTTCGGCTCAACATCCTGTAAGGATTACTTAATAAGAATTATTTCTTCTCTGCTTTATTTTTATTATATTATCTATCATTGAATTTATTTTCCACTTCTCTATCACGTTGTATTAACAGAAATTATATCTTTCGGATTGAATCGGTTGCTTGTGGCCCGTGATACAAAATTATTGTTTTGACCTTGAAGGCTATTTTTTGGGTTAAACAATCTCATCAAATGAATTGGGGTAAGTTTTCTTCACGCGGTTTTGATGATATTCCATGAATATACCTTCAATTTTAGCTTTTGGTTAATGATTTCTAAGAGGAAATTGGGGGTTTTGGCCTAAAGTTTTATATTACGAATATTTGAGTTTTGAACATCGAACTGGAGTCGGATTTGAGTAAAACTAGTATGGTTGGACTTCTAATTGAATGAGTTATCAGATTTTGTAAGTTTTGTCAGGTTTCGAGGTGCGGGCTCGGGTAGGGCTTTTGGGCAGATTTCGGGCTTTGATTCAAGATTCGATCTTTTATGATCGGGATTGGTTCCTTTAGCATAGTTTGATGTGTTTGAATTGTTGTTGGTTAGTTTCGAGCCATTTGGAGGTCGGAACGCGTGGGATGGCATCCTTGAAGCATCACTTGGCCTGCTCGATATTAGTATTGGCTCGTTCGAGGTAAGTAACTCTTCTAAAATTAGTGTTGAGGGTGTTAAACCCCGTGTTAGTGTTATGTGATTGGTATTGAGGTAATTCACATGCTAGGAGACGGGCGTGTAGGCGTGCACACTGTGAGTTGGGACTCTGTTGTTCCAATGGCACTATATTGTGGCCCTATTACGTTGATAATATTGTTTTCACCATGTGATAAAGTAACTAAGCTATCAATCATGCTAAATATCATGTTTAGGCTTTAATGCTGATATTGTTTGTACCCATAGTGGTAGTTCCTTGCTTTCATCTCACTGATATTCATTGATATTTTGTACTCAGTCATATTCATGCATTCATATCATATCTCAGTCTCAGTTGTTGTTTATTGATACATCATATCATTGTTGTCTAGATCGTTTCATGACATTGTGATCCTGTGAGTGAGACTGGAGAGATTGATGACTGAGTGAGGCAGAGAGCCTGATTATGAGTGGCAGTTATGAGATCGGGCTACACATCGCATTATATTTATTTATGTCTAGATTGGCTTATGATAGCGCCTGGGCTGTAGGAGCCCCTCCGTAGTCTATACACACCTCAAGTGAGCGCGAATGATATTATCAAGGGATGGATTTCCTTGAACATGGATTTTTTCAAAGAACTTGATATTTGGAGATGGATTTCTCCATAGGGTTGGATTTCCCTTTTTCCTCGGTACTGGATGACTTATAGTTAGTGTTGTATATGTTTCGGGATGGATTCCCTTGGGACGTATGTGCCATATTCAGTACCAAATGGTTGAGCATGATGAGTGGAAAACATGAGGCACTAAGATTGAGTACTCTAAAGTGTGAGTACATGATTCATCTTTGAGGTACATGGCATTGGCATGCACACATGACATACAGGCAAAGAGATACATTTTTCCTCATATTGTACGGTATCACATCATTCATGACTTTTTACACACGTTGATATGTGGGACTAGAGAGGTTTTTTTGCACTTGTTATTTGGAAAGTAAATGGAACTTATTAATTATTGTTGAAATGTTTTTTGAGAAAAATCAAAGTTTTTAAATTTACCTGTACTTTTGGCATTTTCGGCAAAAGAATTGTTTTGACTAAGATATTTGAAAAACATGCCTATTTTCGGGAACTGTGAACGAGTTGAGCCTTTTACTTCAAAGATTACCCTTTTTATTACTTGTATTATGTTGTTATTGATTGTTGTAGAATACTGGTATCGGACCCGACCTTGTGATAGCTTGTCACTACTTTAAACCTAAGGTTAGGTTTGTTACTTACTCAGTACATGGGGTCGATTGTACAGATACTACACTTCAGCACATTGCGTGCAGATATTGGCTGCAGTGTCGTTGTGTTCGATGGTTGCTGGATTTGAAGATGTACCCACGTCCATGTTGCAGCTTCCTCTATTGTTCGGGGTAGCCTTAGATAAAATTGTGTTGTTTATGTACTTTTCAAACAAACTATGCATTTATTTCATTATCGCTTTGTAAACTCTATTCTTAGAAACTCATGATTTGTACTACGAGTCCTTGCAAAAATGTAATAGATTCAGATAATTCATTATGTTTACTTGACTTATTAAGATTATTGAAATTGAATAGTTATTAGTTATCTTACCTAGCGGGTTGGGTTAGGTGTCATCACGACTAGCAGATTTTGGGTCATGATAGATTTCCATCAGAGCTCTAGGTTCACAGGTTCTACAAGTTATGAGCAAGTGTCTAGTAGAGTCTTGCGGATCGGTATGATGACGTCCATACCTATCTTCAAGAGGTTACATGAAATTTGGGATATACTTCCCATCTTTCTTTCCTTATCGTGCGACATTCATTCAACTTGAAGGTCTATTGGAAACAGCGTCTCTGCCTGCATTAGGTAGGGGTAAGGTCTGCATACAGACTACCCTCCCCAGACCCCACATCTTGGGATTAAACTGGGTTTATTTTTGGTGTTGTTGTATTCATTCAGCTTGAAATATAACTTCTTGAATCCCTTCCACGCATTCGTGTGCACACATGAGCGCTCGGTATCAGTTGTGCATCGACGACTCGTGATTTTCATGGTTGGGGTGCGAGATGTGATTTTGAAATGTTGATGATGGGCAAGTCTGGAGGACTTGAGGTCGGGTCTTGTTCGTTCCCTGAGTGCAGAGATTTCAATTGTGTGAGCACGTGTATTTCTGACTTATATGTCTGTTTGTGTCCTTATTGGTGGGATTAGTGACTAGAAGACTAGGTGGTGAGTACGATTTTATTGCGAGATACGTTCAAATTGTTCGAATGTGACAAGAAGAGTTTGCTGGTAAGGTAACAAGGACTATTGGGAGTTTGAATTCTGTATGTATTGGGTGTATGGCCTCGAGTTATGGGTGTGTTGAAGGACCTCTCGTGTATTTTAGTTGTGGAGTGAAGTAGATCTTCAGGTTGTTTTATTAGTCAAGACTTAGGGAGGTAAAATGATTGCGTAATAGTTATGATTATGGAGGAATATAGAGAGATATCAGTTTGAGGCTAAGCAGGTGGGGTTATTTCATGCGGGGTGTCCTGAGTTTGTGTGATCCTTATATTGTTTTGTAGCGAATTCTCTTTTACCAGTGAATCGTATGTGTTGCAATTTGAGTTTGGGTCGCTTATGAGAGTTGACCTGACTGCTACAAGGGTGAATGCGGGATTTGTAGATAATTTGGAGTATTATATGGTTTTGCGTTGCAAGAGCTCAGGAAGGATTTGGTTGAATCTCACTACGGTATTATGGCACTAATAGAGTGTGGGAATTATGAGTTATGGTGTGTTTGGATCTGTGGCTTTGAGCTAAGTGGGGGAGTCTTCTATCGACGAGATGATTGCACGATTATGTGTTGTAGTGATTTCGTTTTGAGCTAAACTGGTGAATCAGTTATGACTACAGTGGTTGAGGTGGAGGACGACTCGAGTAAGGTAATTTTTGGATATAGGTTGCTTTACACTCTATGGGTATATGGGAATCATGGAATAACTGAGTAGTTAGTTGTGAAGGATGTAGTGTGCGTGGAGTAGGAGATTACTCGATTTCTTAGGTGTATGGGTTACTCCCTTGGGTATTGGGTGCTAATGGGGCACAAGTCGTTCGGTATGTTTGGTCGGTCAAATTGAGATTTGAGTAGAGTAAATGACTCTCAAGAATTGTTTTAATGGATGAAAGGTTTATATGTGACAATTGGGAATCTTCATGATGTGTATTTCTCTAGAAACTGAGATTTACATTGGATGGTGTCAAGACTTGTGGCATTTCTATATTATTATTATGGAATCTTCGTATCAGTATCAGAGAGGTGAAGGTAATGACTTTAGACTCGCATGAAGTCTCTTCATAGTAAGTACTTGGGTTGTGGTACTTTCAGAGTGCTTACGAGAATATCCAGCGGCTTATGAGCCTTAGGGCATTGTGGTTTTATGCTAGGGTCTCACAAATGTTTTTTGGTTGAGGCTTGTGGTATTATGGCGTGGAGAAGAATCAATTTGAAGGTAATTCATAAGGAACTCAGAGAAACATGACAGCTTGGTAGTAGGTTGGATCGACATGGTAATGGGTAAGATCGGTTCTTTGGGTGCTTATGATGTGGTGAGTCTCTAGATGTGATTCGTGGAAATGCTCTTGGGTTTTAGCAACCTGCGTAGCTTGGTTGAGTTAGAGGGATTCAGTCTTGACGGTTTGGTTAAGTGCAAATGGATTTCGGAGAGTTCTTGATGGTTTCTACCATGATTTGATATGTATATTTCCTACTAGTGTGTGGGACATGTTGCATATTGTGATTTCTCCAGGAGGAAATCAGATGGAAAGTTCTTAGCTAATCGAGTATGTAGTTGCTTGCGACTCAGAGTTGGTTTTGAGGTTTTTGTATCTTTCATATGATGGCATAATGGGTGTGATATGTTGTGTAGTATTGAGATTTGCAAGTGCAAAGTCACAAATTGGTGTTGAAAGGAAGGTTATTTTATTCTTAGGCAGCATGGACAATCTCAGATGACTAGATAAGTGATATTACTGTTAGATATGGCTTGATGAGGGTGTAAATTTCGGAAGGGGCATTGTGTTTTGATTTATGGATACTTCATTGGTTCTGCGACACTCTCCTGGTTGATCGATTGCGGATATTCAATTTTACTTTGTGGCACAGAAGGATTATAGAGGTATTCCTCATGGTATGATCGTGTATTGGAGCAGTGTTAGACATTCTGGTGGTGGAGTTGAGATCAGATATGGTGGTGCGTGTGTTCTATGAATTTGAAAACTGGGTGTTCTCAGGAGCAGATTGTTTCATAGTTGTGGGCTGTGAGGTTGTGGGTGAAGCTAGCTAAGTGATAGTGTGTGTTGAGATTCAGTTATTGTGGGCCTTCAGAGGGTTATTTGTCTATTGTTGATGACTGGAAATGATTTTGGGTCCATTAATAGGCCCAATTTGGGTGTGTGTTTTGCACTGGGTCGGATGACTCCGAACTGCTATTGTTGAGGGATGTGTCATTCAATTATTGTTGAGTTCATTCATGTTCTGAAATGATTTGTGATTTACTCTTCTATACCTACGAGGAGTTGTGATTCGTTGGTTTTAGTCACCTATGGTGCGATTCTATTGTGATCTTATAGCGGAATTTGAGTGAGAGGAGTAATTGGGTATTGCATGATTGAGGGCGTATTGGTTATGTTCTTTCGGGTCTTGTAAGGCATTATATCGTTCGATTCTCCGTGGTTATGGTAATGCACTTTGGTTATCTGGTGTCGAATTTCACATGGTTATTGATTTTGAGCAAGGCGGAGCGATGTATATAATATCGACCAGCATTTGGATGGGAGCACGCATTGTAGCAAAGTTATGTTGAGATACGATCCTTTGTGTTGGATCCGTGTGTTCTGGTTCTACGGTGTGTGCTGGGATTTTAGCGCGGTGTTGTGATAGCACTTGTTAAGCTAGCAGAACTGTCCTCTCATTTGAGGCATTTTTCAGGGGTGAGTGCATTTGAAGAGTTTCTATTTGGTGCACGGGTTGCACGGGTTGTGTCTTTAAGCTGTATCGTTATGTCATGCCACTAGAGTGATTATGTTATGTGGAAGGAGGTCATCGTCTCTAGAATGGCTGCTATCAGATCTGGATGCGATATATTTTGAAGGATATTGATGTTGATTGTCTTAGAGATTTGCTATAGTTCCTATCGAAGGAGAGGGAGTTCCACAACTTGTTGATCCGACAAATGGTTATGGGTTTCTGCATGCTCTTTCATTATTGCCAGTATATAAGGTGTTAGAACAGGGCTTTGTTCGATAAGAGATGTATTACTAGCATTGGGTTGTTCGAGCAGTTTCCGTGATTAGAAATTTTTGCTATGAGTGTTGGAATTATGTGGTATATCAGGTGATTTCAACTTGGGTTATGATTGTGGCTTGATACAACTTGTTCATACTTATACAGTGTGTTGATGCGAGATTCTGATCGTGTAGGAATATCGGATGTAGAAATTGGATTCTAAGGCTTAAGTGCTAGGTTGGATGAACAAATTTCAGTTATGTTGTTTTATCGGACCTATATGGATTAGGGTGATGTGGGATCACCCCTGGGTATGTTCATGGTAAGGTTATGCGGCGGTTTTATGGTTTGAAGAACAACTCTGGGCACGTTCGAGGACGAACGTATGTTTAAGTGGGGGAGCATGTAACGACCTGACCGGTCGTTTCGAGCATTTGCACTTTGCTCGATAGTTTGAGGGCACGAGTAGCTTCGTATGATGTATTATAACTTATGTGAATCATCGATTTTGGTTTTCAGGTTATTTGGAATTTATTTAGAATAATGATTCTCAGTTAGAAGCGTAAAATTTGAAAGATTTGACCAAGTTTGACTTTTTGAGAATATGACCCGGAACGGAGTTTCGATGATTCCGTTAGGTACGGATAGTGATCTTTGACTCAGGTGTATGCCCGAATTTGCATCTGGATGTTTCTAGAAAGTTTCGACACTAATTGCCGAAAGTTGGAGATTTCAAGGCTTGAGAAGTTCATAAGTTTGATAGAAAGGTGACTTTGAAGATATCAGATTCGAATTGTGGTTCTGGGAGTTGGAATAGCTTCTTCATGTCATTTGGGACTTATGTGAAAATTTTGAGTTCATTCCGGGATGATTTGATATGTTTTGGCGCGTGTTTTGGAAATTTCAGAATTCAAAGTTCATTGGGTTCAAATTGAGTTGTGAGTCGTCGCTTCAATGTTGTTATGTGTGTTTTGAGGCCTCGAGTAGGTCTGTTTTAGGTTAATAGACTTGTGGGTATGATTGGACAGGTCCTGAGGGACTCGGGCGTGTTTCAGATTGATTTCGGATCATTTCTTCAGTATTTGCAGTTACTGGTTCTGGTGTTCCGCACCTGCGATTAGTATACCGCAGGTGCGATGGCCACAAGTGTGAGCCATGAGTCGCAAGTGTGCAATTAGTCAGGGCTGGAGATCATCGCAAATGTAGAGGAAAACCGCACCTACGGGTATGCAAGAGCAGAAATTGTTTCGTAGGTGCGGGTGTTGCTGGGTAAGACCATTTTCACAGATGCATGGTTTGTTCCACAAGAGCGTTAGCCACAGGTTCAACGAGTTATACACAAATGCGGAAATTGCTAAGCAGAATGCTAGAAATCGAGGTTTTTGTTCTTTTATCAGATTTTGAGATGTGGGACTCGGATTAAGGCTATTTTTGGAGAAAGTCTCATCACAAGGATTGGGGTAAGTTTGCTCTACTCGGTTTTGATTATATTCCATGAATCTACCTTCGATATTAGCTTTTGGTTGATAATTTCTAAGAGGAAATTGGGGGTTTTGGCCTAAAGTTTTATATTACGCATTTTTGTGTTTTGAACATCAAATTGGAGTCGGATTTAAGTGAAACTAGTATGGTAAGACTCATAATTGAATGAGTTGTCGAATTTTGTGAGTTTTGTCGGGTTTTGAGGTGCGGGCTCGGGTTGGAATTTTTGGCCGATTTTGGGCTTTGATTTGAGATTCGATCTTTTATGATCGGGATTGGTTCCTTTAACATAGTTTGATGTGTTTGAATTGTTGCTGGTCAGCTTCGAGCCATTTGGAGGCCGAAACGCGTTGTATGGCATCCTTGGAGCATCGTTTGGTCTGCTCGACATTGGTATTGTGTAACGACCCGGTTGGTCATTTTGAGAGTTAGCGCCCCGATCCCCTAATAACTGCTTCTCCCATGCCTTATTATGTTAATGGAACTTGTCGGAGCGCTGAGCGGTGAAATTCGGAGTGATTTTGGTCATATAGTCCTTTAAAGTGAATTTTAACCTTAGAAATTGGGTCGTAGCTAGAGTTGTGTGAGGACGGATCCGGAATGGAATTCTGTCGACTCCGTTAGCTCTGTTGAGTGCTTTTGGGGTTAGGAGCATGTTCAGAAAGTGTTTTCGAGGTCGGGTGTAGATTTAGGCTTGCATTGGCGAAAGTTAGAATTTCGGCCGATAGGTGAGCTTTTGATATCAGACTCGGAATGGAATTCTGAAAGCGACAGCAGGTCCGGAATGTCATTTATGACTTGTGTGCAAAATTTGAGGTCATTCGGACGGGTTTTGATGTAATTCGGCGTCGAATGTGAATTCTTGAAAATTTCTAAGTTCTTAGGCTTGAATATATGCATAATTGATGATTTTGATGTTATGGGATGTGTTTTTAAGGCCCGACCAAGTTTGAATAAGGTATTCGAGTCAGTTGGTAAGTTTGGTTGAGGTCCCAGGGGTCTCGGGGTTGTTTCAGATGCTTAAGGGGAGAGTTGGAAACTTAACAAAATTGTTGAACCGGGCTTTCTTCTGGTGTTTCGCACCTACGAGGGTTTTTCCGCAGGTGCGGCCGGCCTAGTCGCAAGTGCGGTTGTTGAGTGGGGTGGCCAGAGGTCGCAGGTGCGACCTGGGTTCCGCAGGCGCAGGACAGCAGGTGCGACCAAACGACCACAGGTGCGGCCCTAAGTGATCTTAAGTGATTCCCGCACCTGCGATAGAATTTTCCGCACGTGCGGTTAAAGGGACCGCAGGTGCGAGATCCCTGTGTTGTTTATTTCAAAATTCGAGGGTTTGAAATTCATAAGTCTAAAATCGTCTGAGATCTCGGGAATTGGCGATTTTTAGTGAGTTTTGAAGAGAAGGATCATAGGTAACGTTTTCTAATCCTAATTCACTGTTAGACCATTAACCCAAATCATTTTCCTTAATCTAATTAACAAAAATGGGGGTGAACCATGGAAACTTGATGAAACTTCCCCAACCAAAAATCTGAGAATTTAGGTAGTTTTTGACATCAGATTTCGATGATTCTTGTTCGAGTGAGTTCGTGAGTGAATGGGTGTCCGGAAAAAATATAACTTTATCCGATTCCGAGATGTGGGCCCAAGGGGCGTTTTTGTCAAAATTTCTAATTTCGCGTATTAGCTTCGAATTAATTAGTTATTGTGATTTATTGAAATGATATTTACCTTATGCAATCGAATTGAATAGATTTGGGCCACCCGGAGTTGGATACTAGTGGCAAAAGCGTGATTATTGGTTGATTAGCACCCTCGAGGTAAGTGGCTTGCCTAATTCTGTGTTGGGGAATTTCCTTTAGGCATTTATAACTGATTTGCGATATAAAAACCCCGTGTACGTGAGGTGACGAGTACTTTCACAGGATATTTCCACCAATTTCATGTTTCCTTCTATGACATACTTCATCTTCAATTCCTATTATTCCCGTTATTGGTTTAACTGAGTAGTGACTTAAGATTTCATCAAGTCAAACAATTTTACCTAGTTTTCCACTCGTTACTATTACTTGAAACTGGTTTAAGTACTTTACTCTATATTTTCCAATTGTTTTTCCTAAACTTTTGAATTATGCTATGTCTGAAATACGCCTCGCATTTCATATTTACATTGGGACTGCGGGCTATGACCTGAGGCTTTCCCTTGCATTGTATTGCATATTTACACTAGGACTGCGGACTATGACCTGAGACATTCCCTTGCATTGTATTGCATATTACATTAGGACTGCGGGGTGAGACCTGAGACTTTCCCCTGCATTGCATCACATATGTACATTGGGACTGCGGGCCGAGACCTGCGACTTTCCCTTGCATTGCATTGCATATTTATATTGGGACTGCGGGCTGAGACCTGAGACTTTCCCCTGCATTGCATTGCACGACTATCTATTTATTTATATGCTGTGCGGAACTGAGATTTAATACATTCGTTCTTTCCGGTTCACTTTACTTCCCGTTAATTATTACTGCTTTACTTAACTGTTAATTATATCTGTTTATTTTTTTGCAAACTCAGTAGAGCCGCAACCTGACCTCGTCACTACTTCACTGGGGTTAGGCTTGGCACTTACTGGGTACCGAATGTGGAGTACTCACGCCCTTCTGCGCATGTTTTTCCCATGTGCAGATCTTGTGATGTTGTAGATATTCCGGGTCTGGGGCGAAGTAAGCTGTAAATGTCGAGCGACATTGAGTATTAGTATTGTTTTATGTTATTTTCCTCTATTTTGCCTCGTGTACTCTTAATTCACTTGAATGTTTAGGAGTACCTAGTCGTCTAGACTAGGTGACGTCACGAATCCGTTCAGAGGGAATATTGGGTCGTGACAAGTTTTTATAGAGCGTCTAGGTTCATAGGAGTCACAACATCACAAGCCAAATTATTAGAGTCTCGCGGATCGGTGTGGAGACATCCGTACTTATCTTCGAGAGGCTATGTAATTGTCAGGAACAATCATACTTCTTGGAATCTCTTCTCGTGTCGGTTATTGTTACCGAAAATTCTTAAACTCTATTCTATTCTTGCTTACAGAGGGTTCTTACTCGCACCGGACGTACTGGCGATCAGGCACCCGAGCACTCAGCCAGAGTCACCAGAGGCAGAGGCCGGGGCAGAGGACGAGCACGTGGTGCAGCCCGAGTACCGGCTAGAGCGGAGGCAGAGGATCCCCCAGCAGCCGTAGTTGGAGGGGCGCCGGAGGTTCCTACTATTACTCCAGCCCTCCAGGAGACTTTGGCCCAGTTCATGAGTGCTTTCAGTACTCTGTCTCAGGCGGGACTACTTCTGATAGCCCCAGCTACATCCCAGGCCGGGAGAGGGACACATACTCCCGCAGCCCGTTCTCCTGAGTAGAGGGTTCACATGGGAAAGGTTCCATAGTATATCACTATGCCTCCAGCAGCTCCAGTTCAGCATGAGGCTAGAGCAGCTGCATCTGAGTCCGAGCAGCTCCGTCTTGAGAGGTACAAGAAATACCACCCACCTGAGTTCAGCGGGTTAGCTTCAGATGACGCTCTGGGTTTTCTTGAGGAGTGTCATCACATTCTCCGCACTATGGGTATCGTGGAGACGAGTGGGGTCTCATTCACTGCTTTCCAGCTGAGGGGACCAGCTTATCAGTGGTGGCGTGCTTTTGAGTTGAGCAGTCCGGACGAGGCAGCTTCACTTACTTGGGCTCAGTTCTCAGAGATGTTCCTACTTGAGCTCGTCCCTCAGAGCCTCAGGGATGCTTGGCGTGCAGAGTTTGAGCAGTTACGCCAGGGTACTATGAGTGTGTCAGAGTACGCAGTTCGATACAATGATTTGGTTCGCCATGCCCCCGCTTTTGTTTCCACTGTCAGAGAGAGAGTTCGTCGTTTCATTGTGGGGCTCCACCCCAGCATGGCCTGGGAGCTGGAGACAGATATCACTTACCAGCAGGCCGTGAGCATTGACCGGAGGATTGGGAGTATGTTAGCTCGGGACACGGAGGAGAGAGAGGCCAAGAAGTCTCGAGACACGGGTCACTTTTCAGGAGTTTGTGCACTTGCAACACGCTTTGGTAGGGGTTTTGTGAGTCGCCCTATTCATTCAGCTCTTCCAGCAGCCAGCGGTATTCCAGCTCCTTCTAGACCTCAGGAGGCTTATTCTGCACCACCAGTATCTTAGGTGCCTTCAGCTCGAGGTGCTATTACTAATCAGTCCAGCAGGCCAGTTCAGAGCCAGCAGCAGCCGCCACGCCCTTAGAGGGGTTGTTTTAGGTGTGGTGGCCCTCGTCATATGATCAGAGATTTCCTAGAGCTAGGATGGGTGCACTACCTCCGTCATATCAGGTTCCACGTCTTCCACCAGGTCCCCCAGCTATTCTTCCAGCCCCACCTGCTACCCCACCATCTCAGGCAGCTCGAGGTAAAGGTCGGGGAGGTAGAGGTCGCCCTAGAGGGGGAGGTCCGGCCATATGCTATGCCCTTACAGCCCGATCCGAGGCCGTTGCTTCAGATTCAATTATTACAGGTATTGTCCCCGTCTGTCATTGGGATGCCTCGGTATAATTTGACACATGGTCTACATATTCATACGTGTCTTCTTACTTTGCTTCACATTTGGGGATATCTCGGGATTCTTTGAGTTCCCCCGTATATGTTTCTGCTCCAGTGGGAGATTCTCTTATTGTGGACAGTGTGTATCGGTCGTGCTTGATTTCTATTAGTAGTTTTGAGACCAGGGCTGATTTACTATTACTTAGCATGGTAGACTTCGATGTCATATTGGGTATGGACTTGTTATCTCCCCACTATGTTATTCTTGATTGTCACGCCAAGACCATGACGCTGGCTATGCCAGGATTGCCGAGGTTGGAGTGGAGAGGTTCATTAGAGTATACTCCTTGTCGAGTTATTTCTTTTCTTAAAGCTCAGCGGATGGTTGCAAAGGGGTGCGACGCATATTTGGATTATGTGAGGGATGTTAGTACTGAGACCCCTACAGTTGAGTCAGTCCCAGTTGTGAGGGACTATCCTAACATTTTTCCAACTGATCTTCTGGGTATGCCGCCCGACAGAGACATTAATTTTGGCATTGATTTGTTACCGAGCACTCAGCCCATTTCCATTCCTCCCTATCGCATGGCTCATCCTGAGTTAAAGGAGTTGAAGGAGCAGTTGCAGGAGTTGCTTGACAAAGGTTTCATCAGGCCCAGTGTATCACCTTGGGGTGCTCTAGTGTTATTTGTGAAGAAAAAGGATGGTTCGATGCATATGTGCATCGACTACCGGCAGCTGAATAAGGTGACAGTGAAGAACATGTACCCATTGCCCCCCATTGATGATTTATTTGACCAGTTACAGGGTGCTAGGGTGTTCTCAAAGATTGATCTTCATTCGGGTTATCATCAGTTGAAGATTCGGGAACAGGATATCCCGAAGACTGCATTCAGGACCAGATATGGCCAATATAAGTTCCTTGTTATGTCATTTGGGCTGACCAATGCTCCAGCAGCCTTCATGCACCTGATGCACATCGTATTTCGGCCGTATATTGATACTTTTGTCATCGTATTCATTGACGACATCCTGGTATATTCTCAGTCCTGGGAGGACTATGAGCAGCACTTGAGGACCGTGCTTCATACCTTGAGAGAGAAGACGTTGTATGCCAAATTCACTAAGTGTGAATTTTGGCTTGATTCTGTGGCATTCTTAGGCCATGTGGTATCTTCAGATGGGATCAAGGTAGATCCGAAGAAGGTGGAGGCAGTGCAGAGTTGGCCTAGACCGTCTTCAGCTACTGAGATTTGCAGTTTCCTCGGTTTGGCCGGGTATTATCGCCTTTTTCTGGAGGGATTTTCATCCATTTTAGCACCCATAACCAGAATGGCCCAGAAGGGTGCGCCTTTTATATGGACTGAGGAGTGTGAGGAGAGTGAGGAGAGATTTCAGAAGCTCAAGACAGCCCTGACTACAGCTCCAGTGTTGGTATTACCTAAAGGTTCGGGGTCCTATACAGTCTATTGTGATGCTTCGAGGATTGGCCTAGGAGCGGTGTTGATGCAGGACGGTAGGGTGATTGCCTACGCGTCCAGACAGTTGAAGGTTAATGAGAGAAACTACCCTGTGCATGATCTTGAGTTGGCAGCGATTGTTCACGCCCAGAAGATATGGCATCATTATTTATATGATGTTCCCTGCGAGGTATTCACGGATCACCAGAGTTTGCAGCACATATTCAGGCAGAAGGATCTCAATTTGCGCTAGCGTAGGTAGTTGGAGTTGCTCAAGGATTATGACATCACTATATTATACCACCCGGGGAAGGCCGATGTGGTGGCCGACGCCTTGAGTCGCCGGGCTGAGAATTTGGGTAGTTTGGCATATCTTCATGCAGAGGAGAGGCCCTTAGCCTTGGATGTTCATTTCCTAGCCAGTCAGTTCGTGAGGATAGATCTTTCTGAGCCTCGCCGGGTATTTTCTTGCATTGTTGCTCGATCTTCTCTTTATGACCATATTCGGGAGCGTCAGTATGATGATCTCAACCTTGCGGCTCATTAGGATAGAGCCCGGCAGGGTGATGTCAGGGATGGGACCGTAGGCGATGACGGCGTGATGAGAATGCAAGGCCGGATTTGTGTGCCCAACGTAGATGGACTTCGGGAGTTTATTCTTGAGGAGGCCCATAGCTCGCAGTATTCCATCCATCCGGGTACCGCGAAGATGTACCAGGATCTGAGACAGCACTATTGGTGGCGGAGGATGAAGAAGGATATATCGGAGTTTGTAGCCAAATGTCTCAACTGTCAACAAGTCAAATGTGAGCATTAGAGACCGGGAGTATTCCTTCAGCAAATTAGGCTTCCAGAGTGGAAGTGGGAGCGAATCACCATGGACTTTGTGGTATGAATTCCTCGGACTTTGGGGAAGCATGATGCTATTTGGGTGATTGTGGACCGGCTGACCAAATCAACCCACTTCATTCCAATGTCGACTACATATTCTTCTGAGAGGTTGGCCCAGATCTACATTCAGGAGATAGTCTGCTTGCACGGTGTACTGGTATCTATTATATCAGATCGAGGTCCTTAGTTCACCTCGCACTTCTGGAGAGCCTTGCATAGTGAGTTGGGTACCCAGATTGACCTCAGTACAACATTTCAGCCCCAGACAGACGGGCAGTCCGAGCGCACGATTCAGATTCTGGAGGATATGCTCCGTGCTTGTATGATGGATTTCGGAGGGTCTTGGGATAGATACTTGCCTCTTGCAAAGTTTGCTTATAACAACAGTTACCAGTCCAGCATCCATATGGCACCGTTCGAGGCTTTGTACGGTAGGCGGTGTAGGTCTCTAGTGGGATGGTTTGAGCCGGGCAAGGCCCGATTATTGGGTACGGATTTTGTCCAAGATGCCCTGGGCAGGGTGAAGGTGATCCAGGAGAGACTTCGCACAGCCCAGTCCAGACAGAAGAGTTATGCGGATCGGAGAGTTCGGGACTTTGCATTTATGGTAGGTGATTGGGTTTTTCTCTGGGTATCGCCTATGAAAGGCGTCATGAGATTCGGGAAGAAGGGTAAGCTGAGTCTGAGGTTCTTTGGCCCTTTTAAGGTGTTGCAGCGGGTTGGGGAGGTTGCTTATGAACTGTCCTTGCCTCCCAATCTGGCAGGAGTTCATCCGGTATTCCACGTTTCCATGCTCCGGAAGTATCACGGGGACCCGACCCATGTTTTGGATTTTAGCTCAGTCGAGTTGGGCAAGGATCTATCATATGTTGAGGAGCCTGTGGCAATATTGGACAGGACGGTCAAGAGGCTCAGATCAAAGAATATTACCTCAGTCAAGGTTTAGTGGAAGGGTCATCCGGTCGAGGAGGCGACTTGGGAGACCGAGCAGGATATGCAGAGTCAGTACCCTCATCTTTTCACAGCTTCAGGTATGTTTCTATACTCGTTCGAGGACGAGCGATTTTCTTAAGAGGGGGAGAATGTAACGACCCGATTGGTCATTTTGAGAGTAAGCGCCCAGATCCCCTAATAACTGTTTCTCCCATGCCTTATTATGTTAATGGAACTTGTCAGAGCGTTGAGCGGTGAAATTCGAAGTGATTTTTGTCATATAGTCCTTTAAGGCGAATTTTAACCTTAGAAATTGGGCCGTAGCTAGAGCAATGTGAGGACGGATCCGGAACGGAATTTTGTCGACTCTGTTAGCTCCGTTGAGTGATTTCGGGGTTTGGAGCATGTTTGGAATGTGTTTTCGAGGTCGGGTGTAGATTTAGGCTTGAATTAGCAAAAGTTAGAATTTCGGCCGATAGGTGAGATTTTGATATCGGACTCGGAATGAAATTCCGAAAGCGACAGTAGGTCCGGAATGTCATTTATGACTTTTGTGCAAAATATTAGGTCATTCGGATGAGTTTTGACGTGTTTCGGCGTCGAATGTGAATTCTTCAAAATTCCTAAGTTCTTAGGCTTGAATCTGTGCATAATTGATGATTTTGATGTTATGGGATGTGTTTTTAAGGCCCGACCAAGTTTGCATAAGGTATTCGGGTCAGTTGGTAAGTTTGGTTGAGGTCCCGGGGTCCTCAGGGTTGTTTCAGATGCTTAACGGGAGAGTTGGGAACTTAACAAAATTGCTTAACCAGGCTTTCTTCTGATATTTCGCACCTGCGAGGGTTTTTCCACAGGTGCGGCCAGCCTGGTCGCATGTGCGGTTGTTGAGTGGGGTGGCCAGTGGTCGGAGGTGCGACTTGGGTTCCGCAGGCGCGGGACCGCAGGTGCGACCAAACGACCGCATGTGCGGCCCCAAGTGATCTTAAGTGACTCCCGCACCTGCGATAGAATTTTCCGCAGGTGCGGCACCGCGTGTGCGGTTAAAGGGACCACAGGTGCGAGATCCCTGTGTTGCCAAAATCCGAGGGTTTGAAATTCATAAGTCTAAAATCGTTTGAGAGCTCGAGAATTGGCGATTTTCAGTGGGTTTTAAAGAGAAGGATCATAGGCAACGTTCTCTAATCCTAATTCATTGTTAGACCATTACCCCACATCGTTTTCCTTAATCTAATTAACAAAAATGGGTGAAAAACCATGGAAACTTGATGAAACTCCCCCAACCAAAAATCTGAGAATTTAGGGAGTTTTTGATATCGGATTTCGATGATTCTTGTTCGAGTGAGTTCGTGAGTGAATGGGTGTCCGAAAAAAATATAACTTTATCCGATTCCGAGACGTGGGCCCGCGGGGCATTTTGGTCAAAATATCTAATTTCGCGTATTAGCTTCGAATTAATTAGTTATTGTGATTTCTTGAAATAAAATTTACCTTATGCAATCGAATTGAATAGATTTGGGCCACCCGGAGTTGGATACTCGTGGCAAGAGCGAGATTATTGGTTGATTAGCACCGTCGAGGTAAGTGGCTTGCCTAATTCTGTGTTGGGGAATTTTCCTTAGGCATTTATAACTGATTTTTGATATAAAAACCTCGCGTACGTGAGGTGACGATTACGTGCAAAGGATATTTTCACGAATTCCATTATTTCCTTTTATGACATACTTCATCTTCAATTCCTATTATTCCCGTTATTGGTTTAACTGAGTAGTGACTTAAGATTTTATCAAGTCAAGCAATTTTACCTGGTTTTCCACTCGTTACTATTACTTGAAACTAGTTTAAGTACTTTACTCTATATTTGCCAATTGTTTTTTCCTAAACTTTTGAATTACGCTATGTCTGAAATGCGCCTCGCATTTCATATTTACATTGGAACTGCGGGCTATGACCGGAGGCTTTCCCTTGCATTGTATTGCATATTTACACTGGGACTGCGGGCTATGACTTGAGACTTTCCCTTGCATTGTATTTTATATTTACATTGGGACTACGGGCTGAGACCTGATACTTTGCCCTACATTGCATCACATATTTACATTAGGACTGCGGGTCGAGACCCGAGACTTTCCCTTGCATTGCATTGCATATTTACATTGGGACTGCGGGCTGAGACCTGAGACTTTCCCCTGCATTGCATTGCACGACTATCTATTGATTTATATGTTGTGCGGAACTGAGATTTAATACATTCGTTCTTTCCGGTTCACTTTACTTCCTGTTAATTATTACTACTTTACTTAACTGTTAATTATATCTGTTTATTTTTTTGCAAACTCAGTAGAGCCGCAACCTGACCTCGTCACTACTTCACTGGGGTTAGGCTTGGCACTTACTGGGTACCGAATGTGGAGTACTCACGCCCTTCTGCGCATGTTTTTCCCATGTGCAGATCCAGGTACCGGCGCACTGTTCCGGAGTCAGTAGAGTAGCAGATCTTTGGGAGACTTTGAGGTATTTCTGCAGTGTCCGCAGAGCTTCTGAGTCCCCCTCCAATCTTAGCATAGTTATAGTTTGTATATGAGACTACACTTTCATTTCCAGTTTTGTACATTAAGCCATAGAGTTTATCTTGTGATGTTGTAGATATTCGGGGTCTGGGGCGAAGTAAGCTGTAAATGTCGAGCGGCATTGAGTATTAGTATTGTTTTATGTTATTTTCCTCTGTTTTGCCTCGTGTACTCTTAATTCACTTGAATGTTTAGGCTAACCTAGTCGTCTAGACTAGGTGCCGTCACGAACCCGCTCGGAGGGAAAATTGGGTCGTGACATATTGGCTCGTTCAAGGTAAGTAACTCTTCTAAACTTAGTGATGAGGGTATGGATCCCCGCGTTACGTGTTATGTGATTGGTATTGAGGTGACGCACATGCTAGGTGACGGGCATGTGGGCGTGCACCCTATGAATTTGGACTCTGTTGTTCCCATGGCACTGTATAGTTACCCTATTATGTTGATAATTGTGTTTTCACCATGTGATAAAGTAACTGAGCTATCAATCATGCTAAATATCATGTTTAGGATTTATGCTGATATTGTTTGTACCTATAGTGGTCGTCTCTTGCTGTCATCTGATTGATTTTCATTGATATTTTGTACTCAGTAATATTCATGCATTCATATCATATCTCAGTCTCAGATATTGTATATTGATACATTATATCATTGTTGCCGGGCCAGTTTCATGACATTGTGAGCATGTGAGTGAGGTTGAGAGCCTGATTATGAGTGACAATTATGTGATCGAGCTGAAATGGAACTTCTTAATTATTGCTGAAATGATATTTGAGAAAAATCACAGTTATCAAACTTACCTGTACTTTTGGCATTTTCAGCAAAAGAACTGAGTTTTCACTAAGATATTTGAAAAGCATGCCTATTTTCGGGTACTGTGAAGGAGTTGAGGCTTTTACTTCATAGATTACCCTTTTTATTACTTGTATTATGTTGTAATGGATTGTTGTAGAATACCGATATCAAACCCTACCTTGTGATAGATCGTCACTACTTTAAACCTAAGGTTAGGTCTGTTACTTACTCAGTACATGGGGTCGGTCGTACTGATACTACACTTATACACATTGCGTGCAGATATTTGCTGAAGTGTCGTTGTGTTGGATGGTTGCTAGATTTTAAGAAGTACCCGCATTCATGTTGCTGTTGCCTCTGCTGTTTGGGGTAGCCTTATATTAAATTTTGTTGTTTATGTACTTTTCAAACAGACTATGCCTTTATTTCATTTCCGCTTTGTAAACTCTATCTTAGAAGCTCATGATTTATACTATCAGTCCTTAGGAAAATGTAATAGATTCAGATAATTCATTTTCTTTAATTGAATTATTAAGATTATTGAAATTGGGTAGTTATTAGTTGGCATACCTAGCGGGTTGTGTTAGGTTCCATCACGACTAGCGGATTTTGGGTTGTGACAGATTTAGGGCTTATTTATGATTGGGTATATGATATTTAGCCTAGTTCTTGCTTGAATTTAAGAATTGATGGTTGCAAACATTGATTCATGCCTAATTGACTTAGTCTCTACTTGAGAAAAAGAGACTAAGTCTAGGAAAACCTGGCTAACAAGAAATTGGGGTAAACCCAAGAAATTGATAGCCCCAATTAAAGGGTCGAATCTAGAGATAGTAAGACCCAACTTGAGCATCTATTACTTGTTCCGTGAAATATCCATTTGGACTTGAGAAAGCCAAATTGGGAAAAATCACTCAAACTACCGAGAGGTATAGAGTGATTAATCGCGTGTGATTGCTATATTGTATCCCGACCAACCAAACATGCCCTAAAGCTCTCAATCAGTTAGGTGACCAACTAGGCGGAAGTCACAGCCCTCGATCCTTTATAACCTGAAAAACAACAATACTAAAAACATTGTCTCTTAGCTTTACAATTACAAGCATTAGCATAAAAATTAGAAGTGAAAGAAACAACTGAATATGTGGAAGTGAAATTTAGGCATGGGATACACTTAAACTGGATATATACCTAATCCAACATAAGCTCTCTGTGGAATCGACCCCGACTCGTGTTGGGTATTTATAATTGCATCGACCGACTCACTATCCCAATTAGTGGTGTGAGTTTGGGCGACATCAGTCGTACCCTATGCGTGCACTACCCCTCCCATACCTATGGTCCTGGAGGCTTTGGACCTATATTTGGGTGGTTCTAGACTTCTCCTAGGTTGCTCAAAATGATATAAACTAGGCGAAACTCAAAACAATCAAGACTTCACATAAAGACAATAGAGGCCCAAATTATCCACCACACATAAATAACAAATGCACGCAGGTAGATTAAGCAATAGACAGTTTTTAGGATTAAGACGCATTATAGACGTTAAGTCCTATAAGCATGATTTCTATGTGATTCTAATTTCCTGTATTATATAAGTAGCGTACATGCATGTTGAAACATTTCAAGTCCTACAAGAAATATTCCTAATTGTAGGTGAGGCAATAAAGCGATTCGAGTGACCAGATTACTAATGTTGATTTTTATAAGCGTGCACCTTAGGCAGACGTTGATGTCCTATAGGAATGGCTTCTAATAGTTGCATGATTAGGAAGTGACATAGCTTGGAGAGTCTAGTATTAACAACATTGATCTCATAAATAGTTTTTATGCGCAAAAACATCCTATAGGCATGATTTCTAACAATTAACAATTAGTTGATTTTATAACACTTTATTCCTATGGACATGTCATCTAGGCGAGGCAATGTACTAAAATAATAGAAGCAATTTGACCAACTGGTTATTGGAAATCCTATAAACATGGTATCTAGATTGGTGATGCATGTGCTATTACATCCTATAGGCATGTTGTGTAAGTGTGCACAGTAGCCGACATGGAAACAGGTATAGCAAATACTTGAACCGAAATGTTTTGACAAGTTAAGTGAAGTGTGTGCGTGACTCATATACGCAGGCTTTCTACACATGAAACTAAAGGCATGTAAGGAAAATAGATAATAGACCATATAGACCCTATAGGCTCCTACCCATCCATGTGAGAATTAAAGTACCTTATCCCTCTTTTTACTAATTTCCCCTATCATTATTTATTACAAATTATTACTGACCATATTAATGAATACAGTTGCAAATATTACATACTGAAAGACGACATGCCTATTAAACAGAGTAGGCCTAGAGAGAAATAACCTAGTAATGTATGGTCCTTCAACAAGCTCACTTTCACACGAATAGTAGACCTAGATCCAAGCACGACTCAAACATGCTAGTATATCAATTGCACAACTCAAGACTACCAGGTGTAAATGGAGGAACCATAATGGCAGCCAATTGACAACACTGAAGTCTATAATAGCTCACAAGGACATGATTACATAAACATGTAAGCACTTTTTTTTAGAAGCAAAGGGAACAAGATCGATCAAACAAGTGGGCCTAAACATGCCAACTAAGTGGACCAGCGAGAACCAGCTTTAACATAGCAAGTTGACATAGAAAACTAGCACCACATTGAGCAATCATTCAACAAAGAAAAGGGTATAGCATGCTGGACACAATCACACATTAGGAGGACTTAAGAATAAGATCCATTGGGTTAACAGGGTAAATACATACACATGCTAAAAATCCAGAAATCAAGTTTAGCAAAAGGTATTAGCCATAGTTAGTCAAAAAGACTTTAGACAGGTGAGCCTTAATCATATTAGTTATAGTCAGAGGGATAGCAATATTACATGAAGATTTCTAACACGGGAGCCTAACATGATCACAAGCAGTACAACAACAACATAGGAGCATGGCCTACAACAAACCACAACAATGCCAAAGTCTTGAGAACTCATGAAAATATATCAACTTAAAAGGAATAGGACAAACAAGCATAATAACGCATACAAGTTACCCAGACATAAGAGAAGAAGCTAGCATAGACATTTATCCTAGAAGAAATGCTAAAGACTTAAGATTAGCAAATCAAACATTCATGAGAACTTAAATGGAAACAAAAACATGTCTTACCTAATTAGTACAACCTCAGAAACTTAGTAGGTTGGGTAAGAATAACTCAACAAGGTCTAAATTACATGCATCGATTTATCACAGAGATACTGGAAAAGGTAGGGAAAACACATTAATTTACAAGTAGCACTTTAGAAGACCGGAATCCATTCTCATAATGAGAGCATATTACATATGTTGAAGCCTACTGAGTTAAACTACTAAAGAACATGGAACTGTAGAGCATCGTTAAGACAATAGAATTGCAATAAAACATACACCAACACACTGCCAGAGATTCATAAATAGCAAGGAAAACTGAATCATGTTGAATACAAAAGTTCAAACAATATTGGCACACATAACACACATGTCATAAACAAACAGAAAGGGATATAGTTAAAATTGTAAGAGTCAAGTACACTAACAAACAACAAAGTTAAACGAGCAAAAGAGTGAGGAACTTAGAATATCAATAGTGATTCAGTAGCAGCAATTGAAAGAAAACAATGTAACCCCAAATCCCCGATGCTTCAGAGTTCACAAGAGCCTCGAGAAGGGCTCCAGGCATTTCTTGCACAGGAGGAGGTCGTTTAATAGTATATGACCTTGGCTTTCAACTGGACAAGAATTCAATAGTTTCGAAAAATATTCGAGTATACCAGAGTAAGTGAACGAGTGAAAGAAGAAATAGTGAGAGTAATAGCAGTAATCTAGTCCGTTAAAGGGGACCACGAGAGGGGTTTATATAGTAGTAGGAACTGAAAGAACGAACATGGAAAGAAGACTAATCACACATAACAAGGAAAGAAAATTAATCATACGGAATAAGGAAAAAAAAATCAATCATATGGAATGAGGAAATGGTGATTAATCATACAGAATAAGGAAAAGAAATCAATCATATAGAATGAGAAAAATACCACACACAAACTAATTTCAAATCGGAATTAGGGAAACGAGTAAAGCAAACCCTAATTAAGCCGGATTCGATGGAAATATGCCCAAATCGGAGATATACTCAGTGTGCTTTGAGGTATCTACCGGGAATTCCACAATATTTTCAAGGTCGAGCCCATTTTGACCATATTTACACGAGATACATCTTCCATATATGTAACGATACTCAGTATTACCATATCAGAATGGTAAGCGTTCAGAAAAGGCAAGAAAACCTTTGGTTCGAAGGCAATATGCAGAGAAAAGGTGAGACGATTTTGGCTGCTAGGGTTTAGGTTTGGGGGACGAAGGAGAGTGTTTCAAGGAGGCAAAAATGATAAACGGGATCTAGGGTTTGGGTTATAGGGATATAAGGAGAATGGAGTATTTATTATGGGTCGTTGATCAATTGAGATCAACGACTAAGATTAAATGGGAAACTGGGCGGGTCAGAGGTAATGGGTCGCTTGGTTGGGCTCCTGAGGGATCAATGAAATGGGTTGCGTATTTGGGCCTGCAAATTGGTGGGAAAATTAGACCTTGTATCGGGGCTATAAATTAAATATGCAAAATTTGTTTAAGATAATTTATTAAAAAATAATTGATAAGTAGTAAAATATTTCTTGAGTAGTAAAATAATTGAAAATAATAGCTTAAAATTGAAAAAAATAAAAATGCTATTTTGGCACAAATAGTGTAATAAATTTGTAATATGCATGCATATAGGCTATTACTGAAAAATTATATAAATATCTTAAAAATAAAAATATACTTACATTAATAAAGTAAAATATGTTGAAACATATATGTTGATGCAAATAATATCTTTGGGTAGTTCAATCATCACAAAATAATTTAAGGGGTAATTTTAAAGCTCTAAATATTATAAAACTTATAAAAATAACTTTTATAAATTACATAATGATGCAAAAAAATATTTTGAAAGTATATATACTATTTAAAAAAATAAGATGATGAAATTGGGTATCAACAGATGTCCCTCTTTACCTGGGAATGATGAAAGAGTTATCGGGTAAAGAAAATGATAACAAATTTTGTTCGAATTGAGTGAGCAATGATGTTTTTTGAAAAAAACAATGGGGGCCAAAAATCTGATTCTTGAATCAGCTGGTTTGACAATCATCGACATGAACCATGCACTTCAATGGAGGACACAGAGGATACAACATAATGGAGAATCAGCTGGGTTTACATCGGTCCTCACCGGCAGGAACCATGAAATCACAAGGAACAAAATAATGAAAAGAAGGAAAAAATTAAGACACAACAGAAATGAAAAAGAAAAACTCCGATTGAGCTACTCACCAGCTCATTGGTGTCGATCTGGAACAGCTACAGTGGAAATCGAAGAGAAGAAGATAGGGCAAGTGAATGAAGGAGTAGTCAGAATCAAATCAAGGAGGAAAGACGAAATCAAAGACAAAGCAGAAATGTAACACATAAATGGAGATTCAAAAACTTACTAGCTCATATCCGTGTGGTTTGTACAGTAATAGCCATGGACAGGAACAAGCTAGGGCGAGAGAGTGAAGAAACAGGGATAACCAAATCAGTAAGGAAAAAGCTAAATCTAAACAAAAATGAAACAAATGAGCTAAGATGGAGAGACTTACCAGCTTGGAGGCAAAGATCTTGGACTGGCGTGACAACCAGGAGGAAGGAAATAGGGCAAACGAGTGAGAGTAGTAGAAGCTTCTGGAGTGAAGACAAAGGCTGGAGATATAAAATGAAATATGTATGGTGTTATGACACATACACGGAAATCACGCTTGGGCCATGTTTTATAAGACTTGGGCCCAAGAAATTGGCCCAGATCAGTGGCTATTTACTTGGCTACTCATTAAATGAATTGGGCCTGGGAGTTAATGAAAATGCTATTGGGCCAATCAGAAATGGCTGGTCTGGAAATCGAAGGGGCTACAAATGCAAGAGTAAAAATGGCTATATGGGGATACGAGTGCAAGACATATTAAGCAGTCATATTGGGCTACACAAGAAATTATTTGGACTATTTTTTAGTATTTTAGCTAATTTTAGTAGTTTTTCATTTCGCTATATCACTATTGGGCCTGACAAGCCCAATTTTGATACTAGGTCTTATGTAGTTTCAAAGTTTACCGTCCTTGTTAGTAGGAAAACTTTCATGTTTTGTTTTTGCTATTATTATTAATAAAACAACTACTAGGTACCCAACCTAGTAGTTAAATTTGATTATAAAAAAAAAAGATTCTTGAGTTGCCTACATATCCTTGGTGTAATGGGAATCAGGCCGTGTGATCTAACGACGCACGAAGTAATGGAGTTTTATAAGAGTGGTCGTATGTTTCAGGAAGGTACTTTTGGGTAGGATAGTGTCGTAGGTAACGAATATTTTAGGTGGGGTCGTAAATGCGAATTTGGACGTTACAAGTGTATCGCAAGGCAGATACTTGAACGGTTATAGAGTAAAGGTAGTCAATTACTGGTCGTCGGTTATGTTTGAGGCAGTCAAAGGATGTGAACACTGTGAATGGAAACCAGAGGGAGGATTGCTCCTGTTAGTAGAACGATTACCTCATATGTTAACTGCAAAACTTAAAACACGGGGTGTGCGAATATATATGGGTTATTGCAAAAATTTAAACATGATGCAAATTCTCTTTGGACCATGAAAGTTGTCTTCAGATGATGAGGATAATGTCCTTAAGCCATGATGTCATGGGCCATGACGAGTATGTAAGGGATTCATAGGACATGGAATGGTGTCCTCGAGCCATGAAGATGGTGCCTCTGGCTATGAAGCCTTTGAATAATGATATACAGTTTAGAGAGATCATCAGGCCATGTCATGGTGTCTTTAGGCTATGAGGATGGTGATTTTGTACTATGACGCCTTTGGACAATGTGGCGATGTTTCATCCCATGAAATACAAGTATGTGGTGATATCGATTGTTTGATATAAAAAATAGGTGATGCTTAGTCGTATGCGAGGATGAGACAAGACAAGGCTTAGTTTATGGCAAGGAAAGGTAACACTTAGCCTTTTGCAATGTGGAGCCAATGCATAGCCTCATGCAAGGAATCGAGACATTGTTTAGTCTCATGCAAAAAAGGAAGTGCTTAACCTTATGCAATAATGGAGGCAATGCTTAGCCTCATGCAAGGAAATGATACGGTTTTTAGTCTCATGCAGAGGAAGGCAGTGCTTAGCATTATGTAATGTGGAGGCAATGCCTATCCTCATGCAAGGAATGGATATAATTTTTAGTTTCATGCAAAGAAAGGCAATGCTTAGCCTTATGCAATGTGGAGGCAATACGTAGCCTCATGCAAGGAATGGAGACAGTGTTTAGTCTCATGCAAAGAAAGGCAGTGCTTACACTTATGCAATAATGGAGGCAATGCTTAGCCTCATGCAAGGAAAGGAAATGATTGAACTTATGCAATGATTAGGGAAGCGTTTAGACCTATGCGAGAGAAAGCGATGACTGAGTGCGGAAGGATAAAGCATTTCTTAACTTGATGTGTTTGTGTTTTGAAATTCTTGTTGTTGTGAAGATAGTGATCTTGTTGTGTGTATATAATTGTGGACGTTCCTATTATGTTCATTGTGCTTGCATCTAAAGAAACATTATGAGTTTTGCCGGGGAATAGTTGGTTCGTGCTCTCGATTTTCTTTATTTTCCTTTTGCCTTAAGGCCCTGTTTGAGTTACCTTAGTAACGTTTGGCTGCCATAGAAAAACATTTTCATAAAACATGCATGTATTTGATAAATTATTTTCAGAAACGAAGTTGTTTGAAATATGTGATAATGCACGAGATCAAATAATGTGGATGAACTGGTGACTGTGATGCATTTAGAGGTGTTGCAACTTCCTTGCTTTAGCATTTGAGGGTCCTCCTCAAAATTCTGCCCCAGTTTAATTGACTTCTTACGGCAACACATTCCTTGGCGGTTCCAAACATGATAAGATCGGGAAAACTCGAGATCATGCCCCCGTTTCTGACCATAGAGGAAATGAAGAGTTTATTATGATGTGACCGAACTCACAAGGCTGCCTACGTATCCCCTATTAAACGGAAATTAGGTCAAGCGTAGTTCAGTTGCATCAAATAGAAAGTGCAAACATAATCTTAAACATAGTATCTCTTGATTGCGTCTAAATTGATAGGTTTTGGCCAAATCTCTCCATCCATCTCTGCAAGTATAAGTGCTTCTCTTGTCAATACCAGTGAACCATGTAAGGGCCCTGCTAGTTGGGTGAGAATTTCCCCTTCGCTTCATCTTGATGTAAGAAGATTCTCTTTAGCCCTAACTGCCCCGATGTGAATTGCCTCATCCTGACCTTTTTGTTGAAAGATCTTGCCATTCTATTCTGGTAGAGATGACCTTGACATACTGCGTTCATTTTTTTCCCATCAATGAGAATTAGTTGTTCATACCGTCTTCGTACCCATTTTGCATCGCTGAGCTCAGCTTCTTGTATGATTCTTAAAGAAGGAATTTTCACTTCGACGAGAATAACAGCTTCACTACCATAAACCAATAGATAGCGAGTTTCCCTAGTTGATGTACGAATTATGGTACAATACCCAAGTAAATCAAATGGTAGCTCTCGTGCCATTGTTTTTAGTTTTCTACCATCTTCATTAATATCTTAATGATGTTCTTGTTGGCGGCTTCTACGACTCTGTTCATTTGCGCCCTATATGTTGTAGAGTTCCGGTGTTTGATCTTGAATGTGTCACACACAACTTTCATCAAATCGCTATTGAGATTGGCGGCATTGTCAGTAATGATTGACTCTGGTACCCCAAATCGACAAATGATGCGGTCCCGAACATAGTCTGCTACATCCTTCTTAGTTACCACTTATAAGATGCGGCTTCAATCCATTTCGTGAAGTAGTCTATGGCCACAAGAATGAACCTATGTTCGTTTGAAGCAGCAGGTTCGACTGGTCCGATGTCATCAATACCCAAAGCGGAGAGAGGCCAGGGTGAATTTGTTGCATTAAGTTTATTGGGTGGTACTCGTATCATGTCATCATGTATCTGGCATTGGTGACACTTTTGAACGTACTTGATACAGTCTGTTTCCATATTCATCCAGAAATATCCTGCTCTTAGTATCTTCTTGGCCAAAACGAAACCATTCATGTGGGGTCTAAGGTTCCAGTCTGTATTTCCTCGAGCAATCTGGATGCCTCCTTGGCCTCGACACACCGCAGTAATTCCAGGTCAGGAGTCCTTCTATACAGAATTCCACCACTTTGAAAGAAATTGTTGGCTAATCTGTGAAGCGTGCGCTTATGAGTGTGAGTAGCGCTCCCTAGGTATTCTCCTTTCTCCAAGTACTTCTTGATATCATGTGTGATGACCCAAAAGGTCATCCTAAGTAATTTTAGCTATATCTATGTTCCGAGACTCCGAAAGCCTCCGTTGATATCATCTCGATATGTGTGCGCAGCCCGGGCGTGTAGCCGGGAAGATTCTATGTGAAAATTTGATAAACAAATGGAGTTCTTATAATAAATAATTGAGTAAAGTTGACTTTGGTTAACATTTTTGGTAAACGGACCCGAACCCGTGATTTGACGGTCCCGGAGGGTCCGTAGGAAAATATAGGACTTGGGCTTATGCCCGAAATCGAATTCTGAGGTCCCAAGCCCGAGAAATGAATTTTGAAAGGAAATTGTTTTCTGAAAATAATAAAGGCTTTTGAAAATGAATAATTATGTGAAAACCGTGTTACCAGGCCCGTATTATGGTTTTGGAGCCCGGAACAGGTTTAATATATGTTATTTGACTCATCTGTGAAATTTGGTGTAAAACGGACTTGAAATGACGTGATTCTGGTCAAAATTGAAAAAGTTAAGCTTTATGAAGTTTTAAGAAATTTCTATGAGTTTTGAGGTTTAGTTCCTTGTTTTGATGATATTTTGATGATTTGAAAGCTTGAACAAGTCCGTATAATATTTTGGGAGTCGTGTGTGGTTTTGGTTTTGAGACCCAAGGGCTCGGGTGAGTTTTGGGTAGCTAACGGGTTGAGTTAAAGTGTAAAAATCTAGTGTAATTGCATTTTGCTGGTGTCAGTTCCATTACTCTATGCGATCGCATTGATTGGTCTGCGATCGCATAGCTTCGTGCCTGGGAGTAGACTGTTACACTATGCGATCGCATAGCACCCTCCGCGATCGCATAGTGTATTTGGTGGGTAAGGGGAGCCGGGGGGAGGGTACTCTCTGCGGTCGCAGCTTCTCCTATGCGATCGCATAGTGAAGACGCAGTATACATGTGCGATCGCAATAGTCATTCCGCGATCGTAGTTCCCCCAGTCTTGGACTCTATGCGATCGCATCCCTGCTTCCGCGATCGCACAGAGATATTTCGCCCAGTTATTAAATGAGTTCAAAACAGAATATTTTATACGGGACTTTGCTATTTTTAGTCTTCTTCTCCTCCTCCAACCTCCATTGTCGACCCCCAAGCTAGAATCCTTCAATAAACCCTTGGGTAAGTGATTTCAACTTCTATGTCTTCCACTTTCCTTTCATAATCACTAGAATCTAGGCCTAAAAACAGGAAAATTAAGATAGAAATTGGGGTTTTGGGTAGAGTTCGGTTTTTGGGAATTTTGGGTGATTCAACCTCAAATTGGGGTCGGATCTTAAAACAAATCATATATTTGAACTCGTGGGGTTATGGGTAGTCAGACATTGGTCCGAGCCTCGGGTTTGGACCATGTGGGCCCGGAGTCAAAATTTTGAATTTTAGGAAGAATGCTTAGAAATTAGTAATTAGGCTATGGGTTTGATTTATTGAGCCATTANCATGTTTATCATATTATGAAATTGTTTCTACTTGGTAATCCATTCTTGTTGAAAGTATTAGTCGTTGAGCTTGAGAAGTGTTGATACGAATGAGAATCCAAGTGTAAAGTATACAATTGAAGTGATTGGTTATAGTTGAGACCCTTGTCGGGCATTTGTTGAGTTATTAAATGATGATTTCTCCTTGCCGGGACGATAGAATTTTTTTGAATATTTCCATACACTTGAGACTTCTTATTGTTGATTTTCACATTATATTGTTGCTTTTTATTATTTACTGTACGAGGGGACATGTCGTGCTGATTGTTTATTATTTATCACCCGAAGGGACATGCAGTGTTGATCGTTTATTATTTATTGCACGAGGGGACATGCCGTGCTGATTATTTGTTATTTATCACACGAGGGGACATGTCGTGCTGATTGTTTGTTATTTATCACACGAGGGGACATGCCGTGTTGATCGTTTATTATATTTTTCACGAGGGGACATGTCGTGCCATGATTTACATTGATTATACCATCATTTGCATAGTGAGGAGGAGAGTAAAAGCACGAAGGGTGATGACATGCCATTATTTACATTTATGGCATTTGTACTTGTCTTTACTTTGTATTTTCTGTTAAACTTCTTCTTATCTGCTTTCTTATGATCAATATACTGTCATATCTCACTTGTGATCCCTTTAACTGCTCCCGTTTCCCTAATTTGTCTGCTTACTTCTTGCGTTGCTATCTGTGTTATATGTTGTAGAACAGGACAGGTGAACATCGTTGCTAAGTCTAGCCTCGTCATTACTTCGGTCGAGGTTAGGCTCGGCACTTACTCAGTACATGGGGTCGGTTGTACTGATGCTACACTGCACTTCTTAATGTTGTGCAGATCCCGCACCCAGACCCAATGGACCGCATTGAGGGAGTCACCTTCAGTCCACCCAGAGCTTCAAGGTATACCCATTGGCGTTCGTGGGTCTTGGTGTCTCTCCTGCATTTGGATTCCTTATTGTCTAACTTTTTCTCCTAGTTTCAAGGCAATTATATATTTCTTTTCAGACTCTGTATTTAGCACTCAGTTTAGATAGTCTGTGAGGTTGTGACACCCCGGTTTTGGGATTATGCGACGTTGTTATGTTTACTATGTCATTACGCATTTTTAGAGTATTGTTACATTTATGCTGTTAAAGTTATAAAGTATGATGGGTATACCAGTTAATATACGAAGGGTTTTAATGTTACTACTATTGAATTGATTAAAAAATATTAATGTGTAGTATACGTTGGCTTGTCTAGCGGGTTCAACATTAGATGCAGTCATGGTCTGAAAGGTGGGATTTCGGGTCGTGACAAGTTGGTATCAGAGCTCTAGGTTGCTTAGGTCTCACAACTCACGGACAAACTTGGTAGAGTCTGAGGGATCGGTACGGAGACGTCTGTATTTATCCCTCAGAGGCTGCAAAGTTAGGAATAACTCCACATTTCTTCATCTCCATTGTGCGAATTTATTCTATCATTGATGATTGAACTTTCCTACTCTTTTCCTCTCACTAATCTCGACAACATGCGAAGCGTCTACAACCGGAAAAGAGATGAAGCCCCAATGACAGCCACGATCAAGGGAAGAGACAGAAGAAGAGCGCAGTCTAAAGCTTGAACATCAGCACTTATTGTACAGTCTCAAATGGATCTAGATGCAGAGGTTCTAGCTTAGTCAGTATATGTGGACTAGATCAGATTCCGGAAGGATTTATAGCTACTCCATGGTTGCAGGATGCACTAGTCCGTTTATTGAGGTTGGACACATTTCAGTGGTATATCTTTTGAAGACCCACAGGATTTTCTTGACCGCCTCTATGAGGTATTGCACACCATGGGAATAAGTTTAAAGAAACAAGATTGATTTATATGAGTTGTGGAGTTTAACATCGTGGATTATTAGGTATTGTGACCTATGACTTGTGCCACGTGGGGAGGCCCACTGTCAAGGAATAGATTGAGAGGCCACGTGTCATATCGGTTTTGGTTTGGAATGTATAAGGCCGGGGATTTTTGCAAGAGATAAAGCTAGGAATTTCGGTACGTCTATCTCCTTAGTAACCCTATACCTCAGTACCAGAGGATTTATTCAAACAACTTGAAGTCTACAAAAGTCTACTCGGCGTGGAATTTACGGCTGTGCTGGGTCATAAGACGGTATCAGAATATGCCAACAGGTTCGATAAGTTAACCTGTCACACTCCTACGTTGGTTCGCATAGCCAGAGGACGAGTCCCCAGACTCATTAAAGGGTTCAAAAATGATTGTAAATTTTGGACGACTCAGGGCAGGATGATTCTTTGTGTTGGCTAGTGGTAGAAATTGCCTTAGGCTTGGGAGGGTTATATTTCATCAGAGCACTCAGGCTACGTGCCCCATTGCAGCTACAACTGAACTACATGGCCACTTAGTGAAGAAGGAGCCGGAAGGTCGGGAGTGGAGGTTAACTTCTTAGAGGTGGAGACCCAGTCTGTTGTTATATTTTCTATGGTATGGATGAGGTCGTTACATTGAATGGTTCCATTAAAAGAAGAGTCTCTAATTACTATAAAGTGGCGATTTTCTGAACTTAATTCGATTATGCTCATCTAATAAAATTCTTCTAAGATGCTCCACTCTCGGGTGAGCTTCATAACTCTAAAAATCTACTTATGTGAATACTTGTATTGAGAAATCCTATGGGAATAACTGTGTTCACCATGACGTGTTGAAATTTTGCTTAACAGAAATATTTAAATGAAGGAAATGGAATGTTTTGCGGGGCCCGATATGCATAATACTTGTGATTCAAGATTGAGGACGAGATCCTCGCGTGTTAACATGATTGGGTATAGTTAGACCGGGCCTCGAGCCGCGGTGGAAGTTATGTAAAGATGAAACCCTTGTGATGGAAAATCTAGTGATTAAATTCTCCCTTGTGAATTAAGCTTGTATCTTTTACTATAATACTGGTAGGAAGTCATGCTTGTTAAAAGACTTATGTGTAAAATAGGAGTAGTAATAATAATATTAATTAATAAATAAATAAATAAACTAATTAACCATCTGTGCGTAATTTGCTAAATTCGTGCTAGAATTATGGAGCCTTAACTTACAAGGTAGGTACCCGCACCAGGTAGCGTTAGATGAGGCACGTTATTTTGGGTAATTATGAGGTCTTCAGGCATCGTATCCCGATATCAGCATTGTGAAAGTATTGAAGGAGCAGTTACAGGATTTGCCGGGTAAAGACTTCGTTATGGCCTAGTGTTTCTCCTTGGGGTGCTCCAGAGTTGTTTGTTAAGAAATAAGATGGCTCAAGGAAGATGTGTATGTGCTACCGGCAAATTGAGCAAGGTTACTATTAAGAATAAGTGTCAAGTGCCGAAGATTGTCGATTTATTTGATCAGCTTCAGGGTGCTACGGTGTTCGCCAAGATTGACTTGAGATCTGGTTATCATCAGCTGAGGATTTGGGATTCTGATGTCCCTAAGATAGCTTTTCGCACTCCTATGGGCACTATGAATTTTTGTGATGTTTTTGGTTGACTAATGCCCCTGCTGCATTCATGGAGTTGATGAACCAAGTATTTAGGCCTTATTTGGACTATTTCATTATTATTTTCATTGATAATATTTTGATATACTCTCGCAGCCGAGAGGATCATGAGCAACACCTTAAAGTCGTCCTCCAGACTCTGAGGGATAGGCAGTTGTATGCCAAGCTTTCTAAGTGTGAGTTCTGGTTGAGTTATGTGGCATTCTTGGGTCACGTTGTATCGGCAGAGGGAATTCAGGTGGATCCGAAGAAAGTTTCACCAGTTAGAGATTGGCCTAAGCCCACTTCAGCCACAGAGATTCGGAGCTTCTTAGGCCTAGCAGGCTATTATCGCCGGTTCGTGGAGGGGTTTTCATCTATAGCAGCCNTGCGGGTTCGGCTTGGTGCAGAGTTGATGCAGGATGGGAAGGGTATAGCCTATGCTTCACATCAGTTGAAGATTCATGAGAAGAACTATCCAGTCCATGATTTGGAACTTGCAGCTATTGTTCATGCCTTGAAGATTCGGAGGAACTATTTGTGTGGGGTACCGTGTGAGGTATTCACTGATCACAAGAGTCTGCAATACTTGTTTAAGCAAAAGGAGTAGAATATGAGGCAAATGAGGTGGTTAGAGTTGCTGAAGGATTATGATATTACTATTCTCTATCATCCGGGAAAGGCCAATGTGGTGGCCGATGCTTTGAGCCGGAAGTCAGTCAGTATGGGTAGCTTGGCCTATTTATCAGTTGGAGAGCGACCTTTGGCTTTGTATGTTCAGGCGTTAGCCAATCGATTTGTTAGATTGGAGGTTTCTGAGAGTGGAAGTGTTTTGACCCATACCGTCGCTCGTTCTTCATTGCATGATCGTATTCGTGCCAAGCAGTATGATGATCGTCATTTGTGTGCTCTTAGAGATGCGGTTCCGCACGGACATGCCAAACAGGTCACAGTTGATGCTGAGGGAGTTTTGAGATTGTAGGGTCGCATATGTGTTCCTGATGTGGACGACATTCGTGAGTTGATATTGCAGGAGGCCCATAGTTCCCGGTATTCCATTCATCCGGGCGCCGCGAAGATGTACCAGGACCTGCGGCAGCATTATTGGTGGCATAGAATGAATAAGGATATTGTGGCTTATGTAGCTCGGTGCTTGAATTGTCATCAGGTTAAATATGAGCACTAGAGACCCGGTGGTTTGATGTAGTAGATTCAGCTTCCTGAGTGGAAGTGGGAGCGTATCACGATGGATTTTGTAGTTGGACTTCCACG
Source organism: Nicotiana undulata (assembly GCA_005239495.1). Taxonomy (NCBI): domain Eukaryota; kingdom Viridiplantae; phylum Streptophyta; class Magnoliopsida; order Solanales; family Solanaceae; genus Nicotiana; species Nicotiana undulata. Next base: position 139,746 of record ML268081.1, read on the forward strand.
GACCCAGAGGATGGTTGATGCAGTATGGGTTGTGGTGGATAGGCTGACCAAGTCAGCACATTTCATTCCAGTGGCGGTTTCATCTTCAGCGGAGAAGTTAGCTCAGATCTATATGAGAGAGATTGTCAGATTACACGGTGTGCCCTTATCTATCATATCAGATCAAGGTACTCAGTTTACCTCCCATTTCTGGAGAGTATTTCAGAGAGAGTTGGGCACTCAAATTGAGTTGAGCACAACATTTCATCCTCAGACGGACAGACAGTCCGAGCGCACTATTCAGATTTTGGAGGATATATTGCGGGCATGTGTTATTGATTTTGGTGGTTCATGGGATCAGTTCTTGCCTTTAGCAGAGTTTGCCTACAATAACAGTCACCAGTCGAGCATTCATATGGCTCCGTATAAGGCGTTGTATGGTAGGCGATGTCGGTCTCCAATCGGATGGTTTGAGCCTGGAGAGGCTAGTTTATTCGGTTCTGAGTTAGTCCAGGATGCCTTGGATAAGGTGAAGATTATTCAGGATAGGCTTCGTACAGCTCAGTCCAGGCAGAAGACTTATGCAGATCGTAGAGTTCGAGATTTGGCGTTCATGGTAGGAGACCAGGTGTTCCTTCGAGTGTCGCCTATGAAGGGCGTGATGAGATTCGGAAAGAAAGGCAAGTTGAGTCCTAGGTACATTGGTCCATTTGTGATTTTGGATAAGGTAGGAGAGGTGGCCTACAGGCTTGCCTTGCCACCGCATTTACCAGCAGTACATCCAGTGTTTCATGTATCCATGCTCCGGAGGTATATGGCAGATCCATCTCATGTTCTTGACTTCAGCGGTGTCCATTTGGACAAGGATCTGACTTAGAAGGAGGAGCCAGTAGCAATAGTAGATAGGAAGGTTCGCTAGTTGAGGTCGAAGAGTTATCCTTCGGTCCGTGTTCAGTGGAGAGGTCAGTCTGTCGAGGCAGCTACCTGGGAGTCCGAGTCCGATATAAGGAGTCGTTATCCCCATCTTTTCTCAGACTCAGGTACTTTTCTATGTTCGTTCGAGGTTGAACGTTTGTTTTAAAGGTGGAGATTGTGATGACATAAAAGGTCATCCTAAGTAATTTTAGCTATATCTGTGGTCTGAGGCTCCGAAAGCCTCTGTTGATCTTACCTCGAAATGCGTGCTGCAGCCCGGGCATGTAGTCGGAAAGCTTCTATGTGAAAATTTGATTAAAAAAATGGAGTTCTTATAATAAATAATTGAATAAAGTTGACTTTGGTCAACAATTTTGGTAAACGGACCCAGACACGTGATTTGACGGTCCTGGAGGGTCCGTAGGAAAATATAGGACTTGGGCGTATGCTCGGAATCGAATTCCGAGGTCCCAAGCCCGAGAAATGAATTTTTAAAGGAAATTGTTTTCTGAAAATAATAAAGGCTTTTAAAAATGAATAATTATGTGAAAACCAAGTTACCGGGCCCGTATTATGGTTCCGGAGCCCGGAACATGTTTAATATATGTTATTTGACTCATATGTGAAATTTGGTGTAAACCGGACTTGAAATGACGTGTTTTGGGTTAAAATTGGAAAAGTTAACCTTTATGAAGTTTTAAGAAATTTCTATGAGTTTTGAGGTTTAATTCCTTGTTTTGATGATATTTTGATGATTTAAAAGCTTGAACAAGTCCGTATGATGTTTTGGTAGTCGTGTGTGGTTTTGGTTTTGAGACCCGAGGGCTCGGGTGAGTATCGGTAGCTAACAGGGTGAGTTAAAGTGTAAAAATCTGGTGTAATTGCATTTTGCTGGTGTCAGTTCCATTACTCTATGCGATCGCATTGATTGGTCCGCGATCGCATAGCTTCATGCCTGGGAGTAGACTGTTACACTATGCGATCGCATAGCACCCTTCGCGATCGCATAGTATATTAGGTGGGTAAGGGGAGCCGGGGTGGGGGGGCACTCTCTGCGGTCGCAGCTTCTTCTGTGCGATCGCATAGTGAAGAGGCAGTATACATGTGCGATCGCAATAGTCATTCTGCGATTGCAATGCACCCAATCTTGGACTCTTTGAGATCGCATCCCTGCTTCCGCGATCGCATAGAGATATTTCACCCAGTTATTAAATGAGTTCAAAATAGAATATTTCATACGGGACTTTGCTATTTTCAGCCTTCTTCTCCTCCTTCAAATTACATTGTCGACCCCCAAGCTAGAATCCTTCAATAAACCCTTGGGGAATTTATTTAAACTTCTATTTCTTCCACTTTCTTTTCATAATCACTAGAATCTAGGCCTAAAACAGAGAAATTAAGATAGAAATTGGGGTTTTGGGTAGAGTTAGGTTTTTGGGAGTTTTGGGTGATTCAACCTCAATTTGGGGTCGGATCTTAAAACAAATCATATATTTGAACTCGTGGGGTTATGGGTAGTCGGATTTTGGTCCGAGCCTCGGGTTTGGAACATGTGGGCCCGGAGTCAACTTTTGGAATTTTAGGAAGAATGCTTAGAAATTAGTAATTAGGCTATGGGTTTGATTTATTAAGCCATTATTGAAATACTTGGGTTGATTATGTCTAGATAATATCGTTCCGGAGTCAAATTCTAAAGGAAAGGCGGTCTTAGAGGTTGATTACTATACTTTGGACCGAGGTAAATGTCTTGCCTAACTTTGGTGAGGGAATATGCATTATTTGCTATGTGCTAAGTGATCATCATGTTCATTGCATAGGTGAGGTGACAAGTACCTATGCAATGTGTGTCAAGCATGCACGTGAGTCTATTTGATAGAAATTGCAGTATATCTTCCATGTTTAGCATATTATGAAATTGTTTCTACTTGGTAATCCATTCTTGTTGAAAGTATTGGTTGTTGAGCTTTAGAAGTGTTGATATCAACGAGAATCCAAGCATAAAGTATACAATTGAATTGATTGGTTATAGGTGAGACCCTTGCCGGACATTTGTTGAGTTATTAAATGATGATTTCTCCTTGCCAGAACGATAGAATTTTATTGAATAATTCCATACACTTGAGACTTCTTATTGTTGATTTTCACATTATATTGTTGTTTTTTATTATTTACTGCACGAGGGGACATGCCGTGCTGATTGTTTGTTATTTATCACACGAGGGGACATCTCGTCTTGATCATTTATTATTTATTGCACGAGGGGCCATGCCGTGCTGATTGTTTGTTATTTATCACATGAGGGGACATGCCGTGTTGATCGTTTATTATTTATTGCACGAGGGGACATGTCGTGCTGATTGTTTGCTATTTATCACACGAGGGGACATGCCGTGCTGATTGTTTGTTATTTATCACACGAGGGGACATGCCGTGTTGATCGTTTATTATTTATTTCATGAGGGGACATGTCGTGCCATGATTTACATTGATTATACCATGTTTTTCATAGTGAGGAGGAGAGTCAAAGAACGAAGGGTGATGACGTGCCATTATTTACATTCCTGGCATTTGTACTTGTCTTTACTTGGTATTTTCTGTTAAACTGCTTCTTATCTGCTTTCTTATGATCAATATACTGTCATATCTCACATGTGATCCCTTTAACTGCTCCTGTTTCCCTAATTTGTCTGCTTACTTCTTGCGTTGCTATTTGTGTTATATGCTGTAGAACAGGACAGGAGAACATCGTTGCTAAGTCTAGCCTCGTCACTACTTCGGCTGAGGTTAGGCTCGGCACTTACTCAGTACATGGGGTCGGTTGTACTGATGCTACACTGCACTTCTTAATGTTGTGCAGATCCCGCACTCGGACCCAGTGGACCGCATTGAAGGAGTCACCTTCAGTCCACCCAGAGCTTCAAGGTATCCCCGCTGGCGTTCGTGGGCCTTGGTGTCTCTCCTGCATTTTTTTCCTTATTGTCTTACTTTTTCTCCTAGTTTCAAGGCAATTATATATTTGTTTTCAGGCTCTGTATTTAGCACTCAGTTTAGATAGTCCGTGAGGTTGTGACACCCCAATTTTGGGATTATGCGACGCTGTTATCTTTACTATTTCATTACGCATTTTTAGAGTATTGTTAAATTTCCGTTGTTAAAGTTATAAAGTATGATGGGTATTCCAGTTAAGATACGAAGGGTATTAATTTTACTATTGTTGAATTGATTTAAAAATATTAATGTGTAGTATACGTTGGCTTGTCTAGGGGGTTCAACGTTAGACGCAGTCACGGTATGAAAGGTGGGATTTCGGGTCGTGACATCATGGAACCACGGGTTTCTGCCATTCTCTTCTTCAACATGAGCCCAGTAAGCTGGTTGTTTATCAATTCCTATTGGGATATGATCGATTAAATTCTAATAAGGGTGTTGTATCATGGAAGACAAAGTGGCTAATGCATCTGCGAACTCATTCTGAATCCTTGGGACATGTTTGAATTCTTTCTCTGTGAACCTCTTGATCAGCCCTTGTACATAGTGCAAACAAGGAAATATTTGGTGTTCTTCGTTGCCCATTCCCTTAGAACCTAGTGCATCAAAAGATCTGAATCTCCGATTACCAGCAGCTCCTAAACATTCATGTCAATGTCCAGTCTGAGTCCCAAGATGCGGGCCTCATATTCTGCCATGTTGTTGGTGCATGGAAACCTGAGTTTTACAGATACCGGATAGTGTTGATCGGTTTCTTATACTAAGACACCTCTGATGCCTACTCCTTTGAAGTTTGTTGCTCCGTCGAAGAACATCCTCCACCTATCATATGCCTCAGTGATATCTTATCCTACGAATGACACCTCCTCGTCGGGAAAATATATTTTCAATGGTTCGTATTCTTCATCTATGGGATTTTTTGCCAAATGATCTGTCAATGCTTGCCCTTTGACTGCCTTCTAAGTTACGTAGACGATGTCGAACTCACTAAGCAATATTTTCCACTTTCCTAACTTACCCATAAGCATGGGTTTCTGAAAGATGTACTTTAGCAGATCCATCCTTGATATGAGATATTTAGTGTATGTACAGAACTAATGTCTCAACTTCTGGGCTATCCATGTCAAAGCACAACAGAAGAATTCCAATAAAGAGTATTGGGCCTCGTAAGGCGTGAACTTCTTGCTCAGATAATATATCACTTGTTCTTTTCTTCCAGTTTCATCATGTTTCCCCAAAACACAACTGAAAGCCCCATCTAACATGGACAAATAAAGTAGCAGAGACCTCCCCAGTTCTGGTAGGACCAGAAAAGGCGGTTTTGAAAATACTCCTTGATTTTCTCGAAAGCTTTCTGGTATTCTTCAGTCCAACTGGTTGCACCATCTTTTCTTAGAATTCTGAAGATTGTCTCACATATCACGGTTGATTGTGCTATGAAGCGGCTGATGTAATTGAGGCACCCTAAAAACTCATCACCTATTTCTTATTCTTTATAGGTGTCAAGCCCTACTCAATCCTTCGGTGACTGACGAATAATCCTAACAACTTTCCAGCAGGGACTCCGAAGTCACATTTTGCAGGATTCAACTTCAAATTGTATTTTTGAAGCCGGTCCAAAAATTTCTTCAAGTATGCAATGTGATCCGAACTCCTTTTAGATTTGATGATAACGCCATCCACACACACCTCTATTTCCTTATGTATCATGTCGTGGAAGATGGTTGTGATGGCTCTCATATAGGTGGTTACAACATTTATCAAACCAAATGGTATCATTTTGTAAAAGTATATTCCCCATGGTGTTATGAAGGTTGTCTTTTCGGCAACCTCTTCATCCATCCAGATCTGATGGTATCCTACGAAGCAATACACAAAGGATTGGAGCTAATGCTTGGCACAGTTGTCAATCAGTATATGTATGTTGGGAAACGGGAAATCATCTTTGGGACTTGTCCTGTTCAGGTCTCGGTAATCAACACATACTCTAACTTTCCTATGTTTCTTCGGAACTCGCACAATGTTTTCCAACCAAGTCGGGTACTTGACCACTCGGAGATCCTTGGCTTCGATTTTCTTGGTGACCTCCTCTTTTATCTTTAAACTCATATCCCACTTGAAATTTCTGAGCTTCTGCTTTATTGGTGGACACATAAGATTGTTGGGTAGTTTGTAAGCTACTATGCATGTGCTTAAACTAGTCATATCGTTGTAGGACCATGCGAAGATGTCTTCATATTCTTTTAGGAATCTAATGTACTCTTTCTTCTCTAACGGTGATAGATGAATGCTTATACGTGTTTCCTTGACCATCTTGGAATTTCAGCCAGAGTTTCCTCCAAATTAGACTTCGATTTGTTTTCAAAGTTCTCTACTTCTCTGATGATTTCCTTAAGTATTATATCATCTTCTTGATCCTTTTAATCAATGTCCTTATGTTGCGTTGTCTCATTACATGTCACAGTCGTAGGTTCATCAGGATATGTAATAACTATGCTGAAAAGAAATATAGAAAGATAATTATAAATATAAAAAGAAATAATGCATTAAAGAAACTTATAAAATGCCAACAAGTGTGGCTCGATGGCTCGAGTAACTATTTCAAAACAAAATACTAAAAAATGTCTCAAATGCTCGAAATTATTTTAAAATAATTCATGCTAATTTGCCAGGCTACCTAGGAACTTGATGGGCCTGAGATGGTGTAGCGGTCCAGTTCTTGAGAATAACTCCTTTCTCCATGGTATGGATGTTAAGGTCTTTCTCCCCCTCCTCCTCAACAATTGCACTGCAGTCCATGTCTTCCTCATCTAGAAACAACTTCCTCATGCCAGCCAAAACCTCCTCTTCCTCAGATTCCCACATAATGTCAACTTGATGGAATGTCTGATGTAGACATGGTACCGGTTGTTCCACTGGATAATAAGGAGCACGCCATGGTGGTCACCAATCCTGGTATTCTTGCAATGTGTATACATTATCCAAGTCCAAACGTCGTACCATGTACTGTGGTTTTACGGGTTTAGTGATCCCTTGAAGATTTTTGCCGAGACCCTTGTCGGGTTCATACGCCATCCATATTAGTATGCTTTCTATCTTGTTGCTCCACAATCGGTCCTTTTCAGGTGCGTTGACTCGTTCAATGTGATGGTATGTTTCTCCACCTAGCTTCTTTCGATTTTCGATGACTGGAATAGTCTGGTTGGTGTAGATGGGTTACTTCCATCTCCATGGATGATCACCTCCTGATAATTCCACTCAAACTTCACATCCTGATGCACAGTTTAAGCCACCACTCCGGCGGCATGTATCTATGGCCTTCCCAACAATAGGTCGTAAGTAGCAAATATATCTAGCACTTGGAACTCAACATCAAACCAAGTCGGGCCCATCTATAGATTGAGGTTGATTTCTCTAGTGGTGGCTCTCTGAGATCCATCAAATTCCTTCACGTTCATGCTTCCCATTCGTATCTCGTGCATGCCTTTACCTAGTCTCTTTAGAGTGGTCAATGGAAATTTATTGAGACTTTAACCCCCATCTATCAAGACTCTTGCGATGACCTTATCTTCAAATTGCACCGCAATGTGCAATGCCCTATTGTGACTCAGTCCTTCTAGTGGTAATTCATCTTCGTGGAAGGTGATTTTGTGGCTTTCCAATACCTGTCCGACCATGTTAGCCATGTCTCCACTAGTGATGTTGTGGGCACATAAGCTTCACTTAACACCTTCATCAAAGCATTCTTATGCGCGTCTGAGTTTTGTAGAAGTATCTGAGCAGGAGTTTTGTTTGGGTGGTCAACAACAGAATACTCCCTTGATTTTATCTTCCTCAAAAGATCATCAGAGCCAGTCTCGACAGCACGCGGCTTAGGCGCGGCTTCCTTGATTGTTCCTCCAAGTTCCTCAGGTGTGTAAACTCCGCCAGTTTTAGTTATACCTTGCGCGACACATGTTTCCTCTATTTTTGCTTTTCCATTTCTCCTTGCTTCCGCAACATAATCCCGTGGAATGGTGCCGCGGCCTTTTTTCCCGCGATATCGGGTTTCGATATTGACAACTCTTTTAAAAGGCAAGGAAATGGTTATTAAAAGAGAGTCGCCACCTATCAGATTAAGGTGTGTTAGGGAACCTATTGAAAATGACTCAGGTTTACTAATTGTGTCACCAAATATCGGGTAAGGGCTCAAATTATCTTGAGGTGAAGGTTTTAGGAACTCCTCGAGGTCCACAACGGTGGGTCCCCTTCCAAACTTAAACCATGTGAATTAGTCTAATAGAGAAGATAGGGAATTATTTTAATAGGGATGGGGGGTCCTAAGTTTTTTAGCCTAAAGGATCACCCCATGAAACATAAATAATACTTCCAAAATTCCCCGAGACGGTGGTGTTACTCATATTATTCAGCGGGCACAGACTATCATGTCCTACTACCTGACTACTACCTTTGAGTTACTTACCTAAAGCGCTCTAATCAATTGTAAATCGTACCCTATGCGTGTACTACCCGTCCTTTACCTATGGTGTTGGGGGAATTGGGACCTCTATTGTTTGGGTGGTTCTAGACCCAACTTAGGTTTCTAAAAAATGGTAAAAATAGGCGACATACAAAAACAAGTTAGACTTTCCATAAAAAAAATAGATAAGGGATCATATTAGCCTCCACACATTGGCGGCAAATTGCACGCAAATAGATTGGCGTATTGACAGTTTAAATAGTTAAGGTTATTAGGTCATATAGACATGATTTCTATGTGATTCTGGATTTTAATCACACTGGCAGTTTATGTAAAGTAATTTCTAGGTAATTGCGTAATTGCCTACTGATTATAATTAGAAGCGTTTAAACCTATAGACATGTTATCTTGGCGACTTATTCAGCAGTTGACAGTGATAACAACGAAGAATACTCAGAATTACTTAGTTCCTATAGGCATGCTTTCTAGTGACATTTAACAAGACACTATATAGAGTTCCACTTCTAATATTTAGCAGAAATGATACTTATCCCTATAGACATGAGTTCTACCTACTATGAGCTACTACAAACATGCATACCAACTGAGCAAGTGTGACAATCCGATAAAACCTATAGGCATGATTTCTAAAGATGTAGATTCGAAAATGTTGCAACTCAGTTATTTTATTTCCTATAGGCATAGTGTCTAATCATATAAAGTAAAGTAGATAGGATATTCACAGAACCTATTTGAGCCAAAGTAAATCCCTATAGGCAGGTTATCTAACACGCAATGGCAAACATAATAAACATCTAGGCAAGTTTTTCAACACACAATAGTAGAATGTTTCTTTGAGTAAAGTAAAACCTATAGGAAGGTTATCTAAGAATAATAGTAAAGACCTATAGGCATGTTATCTACCCATTTAATACAAGTATCAATAATAAGCCCATTTTCCCAATTTATTACTGCCCCAATTGTATTTACAAATAATTATTACAGATCGGAATCGAATGAAAGAATGTCACGACCTGGGCCATACTTGTCGATCACCCTCGTACATTTTATCTAATCTTCTTATTATATTTAAGGGCCGACGATATCAATATAAGTGGTAGATACGGATTACGAACACCAAACAATGAAAGATAATGGAATGAACATGCATAACATGGGATAACAAGACTGCTAAGAAACTACATATAAGTTAGGAGCTACCACGCCTCCATGAAAGACTATACAACAAAAATAATCCGACAAGGCATACCAAACTATACATAAACCGAAACCTGTCTATGAGCCTCTAAAGAAGCACAAGTAATGCAACATAGCCGGAACAGGCACCAACATACCCATAATATCTATACCAAAAATGCATACCAAGACCACGGCAAGTCCGGAGAAGGGATCTTGCCTATAACCGCTGAACCGGAAAGCCTAATGTGGTGGGGGAACTACGTCTACATGTCTATCAGGACCTGCAGCACGACATGTAGCGTCCACAAATAAAAAAGGACGTCAGTACGAATAAAGTACTGAGTATGTAAGGCAGGAAAGCATAAGTAAAAACAGTAATGTAAACGGGGATAGAGAATTTACAACATGTAACATATGGTACCTCTGAGGGATACTGGCATGAAATGCCTGATACATACATATATATACATAAACCTTTAAAAAATCGCCTCTGTGGGCATCATCATCATCATATCGTACCCGGCCACGTGGACCTCAGTAAACCCAACTGATCAGTGGTTGCTCAATAGGTGCCATACCCGGCCGACTATAGCGCGGCTCGGTTGAGAAAATAATAGATACATAGATACATAGATACATATATACATATATATATATATAATGCATGTAAGACTCATTGGAATCATATTCTGAACCTTTCGGAGTGACGAAAGGTCGATATTCTCTGTACACGTTATTAGGAATTAACTCTTCATCAAGAATCTTATAAGAATCAAGAAGTACCAACAACATTGATAACATAAGAATAAGAGAAGCAACCTCAACATCAATTGTTCCATAAGAAGGGAAACAATGTAAGTACTGCTAGCTTCTAAGAGTAGAGTATCTTTGGAAGCTCGTTCATTGCATTATGTACAATCGGAGCATGCAAAAGAAGGAAAGGGATAGCCTCACATACCTTGTATATACTGCCCCAATCTCAAGCTATGCAATTGTCTTGACTCCTTAGTCTACAATAAGAGAAACGACACTATCGTTATCCTTTAAGCGTCATAACTATTATGTGTCGACCACAACCTATTTTACGATGCAACGGACAACACCTACCCTATATATATGACTTCACACAAGTAAAACCAATCACCAAACAGCCCAAACAACATCAATAATAATCATATTTAGCCTCCCAAAATAGTCCCCACACAACCTAATCACTTCATACATAAGACGACCACCGTAGTCGTGTCAAATTACCCGAAAATGTTACGACGAACGACCAGACCACAACCCTAAATATATATGGTATTTCTCCAAACCCTTCCTCTTCAAAAACTCCACAAAACATTAGTACAACATGCAGCCTAATAGCAACACAAACAGTCGGCTACAAGTGAATAACTCAAACTCATGACTTCCGATCACCGTCCCGTGAGTTCTTACAAGTATACAACGAATTACCATGAATTTACAGCAGGAAAATGGATGAAATATAGCAGGAAACTTACCTTACTTGTTGGATAACTCATCCCTTATCTTGGATTTTCAAACTCTAGGTTTTACCCCCAATTAGAACTTGATAGAGAGGGAAAATCGATTAGGGTTTGTGGATAATTTTTGGAGGAAGTTTGCATGGGTTTAGGTCTGGTTATTGGTGATATATAATGAGGGTTATATTTCAGGAGATAACCCTTTAAATGGGCTCTTTGGGCGACCCAAAATTGCCTATTTTTGGGCTATCATTTACCAAGTAGGTGACACACCTACTTGTCACCTAGCAGCTTGTGCAGTCTCGCAAAAATGCCTATATCTCTCTACTCCGATGTCGTATTGATAAATGGTTTAATGCGTTGGAAACTAGACTCATAGATATTCAATTTGGTGTGAATATCACCCCGTAATTCTAAGTATATTGGGATAAAATCTTAATAATATTTGACCTAAATATGAACCTAAGTTGCGACAACTCTTGTCGACTTTTGCTTCATAACTCGTTTGACTTCAAGACTATGATACATATATTATATGATACAAATACCATAAAATATGAACTCTTGAGAATATTAAGCACCCCTAGGTTTACCCAAAAATACGGTTTACGTTATCCTTGATTCGTTTAACTTCTAATACTTGTTAACCACCCTTATACACCTTTGTATCATTTAAGACCAATAGGATTAACTTCTTATCACCCCAAAGATAATCTCTTCTTGGATTTACGTCTATTCACTTATGGTATGAACTAACGTACGTGAATATGGGTTGTAACACCCTCCCCCCCTTAGAATCATTCGTCCTCGAATGTAGGGGTTTATGGGGAGCCTAACTCATCGTGGATTCCAATGGAAATTTCTGGCCGAGTTTTCCCCTATAAAATGGATACTAGACAAACTTGCATGCAGTTAAACCCAACGTATTTCCTTGCAAGGCTATGCAAAGAATTATGTATATGTACATTATATGCATCTCACCATTGTGTATTAAGGAAGAGTACTTTCAAGATATTGCTTACCTCATAGAGCTGTTTCACCTTCTAATGTGTCCTGCGTCCCCTCGGCATCCTTGTTATCTTTAATCTGGAACAAGTCAGGGTATTTAGACTTCATCTACTCTTATGCTTCCTATGTAATTTCTTCCATGTTCTTGTTCCTCCACAATACTTTGACGGAAGCTACATCCTTTGTTCTTAGCTTGCGGACTTGTCGATCTAATATAGCTACTGGCACTTCTTCATATGATAGATCCCCTGTAACTTGTACATCTTTGGTAGGGACGACCCGAGAAGGGTATCCAATACATTTCCTCAACATAGATACATGGAATACAAGGTGGACAAATTCCAATTCTAATGGCAATTCTAACTCATAAGCAACTTATCCAATTCGTCGAAGAATTTTGTACGGACCGATATACCGCGTACTCAGCTTACCCTTCTTCCCAAAACTCATAATACCATTCATCGGTGAGATCCTCAGGAAAACCCAATCACCAACCTCAAACTCTATATCACGACGTCGGACATCAGAATAAGACTTTTGTCTGCTTTGTGTCGTCCTCAGCCGCTCTTGTATCAGTTTCACCTGCTAAATGGCTTGGTGAATCAAATCTGGCCCATATAGTTCTGTTTCACCGACTTCGAACCATCCAAGTGGTGATCTACATCGCCTACCGTATAGTTCCTCGTACAAGGCCATTTTAATACTGGAATGGTAGCTATTATTGTAGGAAAATTCTATGAGTGGAAGATGGTCATCCAATTCCTCTTGAAATCTAGAACACATGCTCGTAGCATATATTCAAGTGTCCGAATGGTACGTTCAGCCTGTCCGTCAGTCTGTGGATGGAATGCAGTGCTGAGATTCACTTGTGTTCCTAAACCCTTCCGAAAAGACCTCCAAAAATTAGCCGCAAATTGCGCTCCTCGGTATGATATAATAGATATCGGCACCCCATGAAGCCTAACAATCTCTTTGATATACAACTTCGCATAATCTTGAGTTGTGTAAGTCGTCTTAACAAGCAGAAAATGGGCACATTTTGTAAGTCGATCAACTATCACCCATATGGAGTCAAACTTATGATAAGAGCGAGGTAATCCAATAATGAAGTCCATATTAATCACCTCCCATTTCCAGGTCGGAATCTATATGTTCTAAAGCAATCCGCTGGGTTTCTGATGTTCGATTTTTACTTGTTGACAATTAGGACACTGGGCTACAAATTCTGCAATAGACTTCTTCATGTTATCCCACTGATACTGCTCCTTAACATCATGATACATCTTTGTCGAGTCGGGATGGATGGAATATCGGGATTGATGAATCTCAATCATAGTCTTCTCTCTCAACCCTTCCACATCAAGCACACATAACTGGCCTGGTATCTCAGTACCCCATCTGCTCCGATCTCAAAAGCCGTAATTTTACACTGTTGAATGCTCTCTCTTAATCGTACTAAGGTAGGATCTTCATATTGTCGTGCTTTTACCTCGACTACCAAAGATGATTCTGATGTATTCTGTACAGTAACCCCTCTGTCATCAGAGTCTAACAATCTAATTCTCATATTGGCTAGCTGATAAAGCTCTTTAGTCAACCCCTGTCCACCTGCCTCAATGCGTACTAAGCTTCCCATTGACTTACGACTGAGAGCGTCTGCCACAACATTGGCTTTACCGGAATGGTAAAATATCTCGACATTGTAATCTTTCAGTAATTCAAGCCACCTACGCTGCCTCAAATTCAACTCCTTCTGCTTGAAGATGTATTCTAAACTCTTGTGATCTGTGTAGATGTCAACATGGACGTCGTATAAGTAGTGTCGCCATATCTTCAAAGCATTTATTACTGCATCCAATTCCAAATCATGGGTCGGGTAATTCTTTTCATGCTACTTCAATTGTCTTGATGCATAAGCTATCACCTTTCCATGTTGCATCAATACGCACCCAAAACCTATACATGAGGCATCACAATATACCACATAACCTTTTGTTCCTTCTGGGAGAGTGAGCACAGGCGCAGATGTCGATCGATTCTTTAACTCCTGAAAACTTCGTTCACAAGCGTCAGACCACTGGAACTTAGTAGCTTTCTGTGTTAACTTAGTCAATGGTGCTGATATAGAGGAAAACCCTTCTACAAATCGCTTATAATATCCTGCTAACCCTAGGAAGCTGCGGACTTCTGATGATGTTTTAGGTCTCGGCCAGTTCTTTATTGCATCGATCTTTTGAGTGTCGACACTAATACCCTCGTCAGATATCACATGGCCAAGGAATGCTACTTAGTTCAGCCAGAATTCACATTTGGAGGGCCTAGCATATAATTTATGATCCTAAAGCGTTTGTAATACTATACGCAAGTGTCCTGCATGTTCCGCCTCCGAACGCGAATACACCAAAATGTCATCAATGAATACGATCACGAACACATCAAGATAGGGCCTGAATATAGTATTCATGAGATCCATAAAAGCTGATGGGGCATTTGTTAGACCGAACGACATCACCAAGAACTCAAAGTGCCCATATCTTTTCCGGAAGGCCGTCTTTGGAATATCCTTATCCTTAACCCTCACCTGATGATAACCTGAACGTAAGTCAATCTTGGAGAAATACTTGGCAACCTGGAGTTGGTCAAACAGGTCGTCAATCCTTGGAAGTGGATACTTTTTCTTTATAGTAAACTTATTCAACTGTCAATAATCGATACACATCCGTAACGACCCGTCTTTCTTCCGCACGAAGAGGACTGGCGCACCCCAAGGTGAAGTGCTAAGCCTAATGAATCCCTTATCCAGCAAGTCCTTCAGTTGTGCCTTCAAATCCTACAACTCTGTCGGGGCCATCCTGTATGATGGAATATATATGGGTTGGGTGTCAGGCAATACATCAATGCTAAACTCAATATCCCTTTCAGGAGGAAGGCGTGGGAGTTCATCTGGGAAAACAACTGGAAATTCATTGACCACAAGGATTGATTGTAGAGTAGGCGGCTTCGTCTCCGCATCCCTAACGCGAACGAGATGATAAATGTAACCTTGTGAGATCATCTTCCTTGCCTTAATATAGGAAATAAAACTACATTTTGGCATAGCAATGTTCTCTTTCCATTCAATGACGGGTTCATCAGAAAATTGAAACCTAACCATCTTCGTACGACAATCAACATTTGCATAGCATGAGGCCAACCGGTCCATTCTCATTATCACGTCGAAATCAACAATTTCTAATTCAAATAATTTTGTCGAGGTTTGACGACTACAAATCATCACTGTTCAACCTCTATATACCCTTCTAGCAATCACATAATCTCCTATCGGAGTAGATACCACAAGTGGTTTACTTATCAATTCAGGTTCAACGCCAAACGTATTAGCCACAAAAGGTGTAACATGTGATAATGTAGACCCCGGATCAATCAACGCATGTACATCATAAGAAAACACAGACAATATACCTGTAACAACATCCTGAGATGACTCGAGATCCTGTCGACCTACTAGAGTGTAGGTTCAATTTTGAGCACCACTCGAACTCGGCATTACACCTCGACATCTACCACGAGCTGTCGACTGATGAAACCCCCGTGCAGGAGGTCAAACTAATGAGGAAGAACCAGACACAGATCCAGTTGGCTGAGCCATACTACCACCTTCTCTGTTAGGACAATCCCGCATCATATGGCCAGGCTGTCCGCAAGAATAGCACGCATCAGAACCTCGACGGCACAGTCGAAAGTGGGCCTTGCCACACTGATCACAAAGGGGTGTTGGGAGTTTCTTCTAACTAGTATCTCTATGATATTGCGAGCCTGATGCCCGTGAACTCTGACCTGGACCAGAATAGGTAAATCGATCATACTGAGGCCTCTGAAACTGTGGAGGAGCACTAGCTACAGGTGGCGCCAAACTCCTTGAAGACTGGGGCCTAACACTACCTCTGAAGTCATGAGAATACCCAACAAATCTCGCCCTCTTATGCTGGCCCCTATCCTGCTCCCTATCTTCCCTTTGCTGGCGCTTACGATCCTCTAGAATCTGGGCATAAGCTTGAATAGGGAAAATATCCATGCCCTTCACCAAGGAGGTTGTCGTGCACTCATTTGTCAGATGTGGTCCCAACCCGTTCACAAATATATGCACCCTATCACTCATCTCGCCACCATATTAGGAGCATACCCTGCTAAAGAATCAAACTACATGCTATACTCTCGCACACTCATATTACCTTGTCTAAGGTTCAAGAACTTATCCGCTCTAGCTCGTCATATCTCAATGAGCAAATAGTGACGAAGAAAGGCCTCAGAAAATCCCTTCTACCCAGCTGGAGGGGCATTTAGAACCCTGTATCTCTCCCAACTATCATACCAGAAAACCGCTAAATCACGTAACCAATAAGAAGCCAACTATACTACCTTTGTATCTGTAACATGTATAACTCGCAGTGTACGATGAACCTGGTCAATAAAAGTTTGTGGGTCCTCCTTGGGATCTGATCCGGTAAACACTGGAGGGTCTAGATTAATAAAATCACAAACTCTCGTACTATCCGGTTTATCAACAGCACCAGTATTCTGCCTCTGAGCCTGAGAAACTACCAAGCTAGTCAACAACTGCACCGCACTCCGCATATCTTGGTCTGTAGGGCCAGACGGAGGAACTGGTGGTGCTGGGTTCCTCTTAATATCATCTGTATGAGACAGAGTAGATGAGGTATGAGACGACATCTCACTCTAAGCCTCACTTTGGCCTGCTCTGGCTTGAGGCACGTGACTGGTACCCTCTCCCGCAGCTATATCAAGCCTTCTACTAATCGCTTGCTTCCTAGTCGAAGGCATCGGTGAAAACAATAAGGTTAATATTAGATACGAACACTAAAGACTCAACTCTATGCACGATCTAGATTCAGGAAGAAGGAAAGAACACTAAATGTCATGTAGTCTCCTGATTATAAATGTGACACGCTACACATCCATAATCAAGACTCTACTAGACACGGCTCATAGACAACCCCTAGGACAAACCTTATCTGATACCAAGTTTGTCATGACACAAACTAGAGGATCATGACTAGTACCCAGGCCATACTTGTCGAGCACCCTCGTACATTTTATCTAATCTTCTC
Source organism: Nicotiana undulata (assembly GCA_005239495.1). Taxonomy (NCBI): domain Eukaryota; kingdom Viridiplantae; phylum Streptophyta; class Magnoliopsida; order Solanales; family Solanaceae; genus Nicotiana; species Nicotiana undulata. Next base: position 156,911 of record ML268081.1, read on the forward strand.
ATTATCTTTAAGCGCCGATGATGTCAATATAAGTGGTAGATATGGATTATGAACACCAAACAATGAAAGATAATGGAATGAACATGCTTAACATGAGATAACAAGACTGACAATAAACTACATATAAGTTAGGAGCTACCACGCTTCCATGAAAGACTATACAACAAAAATCATCCGACAAGGCATACCAATACATAAGCCGACACCTGTCTATTAGCCTCTAAAGGAGCATAAGTAATGCAACATAGCCGGAACAGGGCCCCGACATACCCATAATATCTATAACAAAAATGCATACCAAGACCACGGCAAGTCTGAAGAAGGGATCTCACCTATAGCCGCTGAACTGGAAAGCCTACGATGGTGGGGGAGCTGCGTCGTGTCTATCAGGACCTGTAGCACGACATGCAGCATCCACAAATAAAAAGGACGTCAATATGAATAAAATACTGAGTATGTAAGGCATGAAAGCATAAACAAGAACAGTAATGTAAATGGGGATAGAGAATATACAACCTGTAACATCTGGGTACCTCTGCGGGCTACTGACATGAAATGTGTGATACATACATATATATATACATAAACCTTTAAAACATCCGCTTCTGTGGGCATCATCATCATCATATCGTACCCGGCCGTAATAGGCTCGGTAAAACATACCCCGCCATGTGGAGCTCGGTAAATCCAACTGATCAGTGGTTGCACAATAGGTGCCATACCCGGCCGACTATAGCGCAGCTCGGTAGAGTAAAATAGATACATATATATA